>JAUPMG010113609.1:0-11944 GCA_031762675.1 Pachysandra terminalis | reverse complement strand
TTTAATAGTTTAGATTTGATGTAATAGGATAGTTAAATGGTTATTTGGATTGTAGGCTCATCTGAAGCCAAACTTTAATTTATTTATTTGGGCTTTCGCACTCTGATTTGGTTTATGAAACAAATTTTAGACTTTTACTAGTGGTTGGTTGTTGCTAGCCACGTTCCATGGTTGGGAACCCGAAGGTCGCACCTCGTGATCCGTGCTACCCACATTGGGATTCGGGCACCGGGATCCAGGATGTGACAAAGAGGGTGGGGGTTGTTTGAATTGAAGTTGAACAGATTCTTTGAGCTTGAACAACCAGTTTCCATTAGATAATGGAGAAGGGATGACATCTTTAGATTTCTATTGTGTAGAAACCAGTTCGAGATGATGATTTTCTGAGCAACTGTTTGGGGACGAATGCTTAAAATTGTTTGAAGAGGAAGAGTTCTTTGCATGCATGGGTTTCCATTATCCCGTGGAAACGCTTTGTTTGCTTAGGGAACTTTTCCCTTCGCTACTAGAACGTTCTTGGTATAAGAAAGAGGTTGTAGTCGGTGGTGACAAAAACGGTTTATCAGAAGATGAGGTAAGATAATGATCAACCAAAGGAACCATGGGTTTAACTATGGTTTGGGGATTTTTTGTGTGCTTAACCTTGGATTTAGAATGATCATTATGGGGGTGTGGTGTTGTAGTGACCCAAAACCTAAGAATTTAATAAAACAATTAAATTCAATATTAGAAGAATTCAGCAGTCTAGAAATATAAATTTCAGCCATTAAAGGATATAAGTGAACCTTTAAAATTACCAAGAGAGCTAAGGATTTAAAATTTAAGAATAGGAAGCTATGGTTAAGATACTTTAGAAATAAGGACTATTGAGGGATTTAGACAGGAATAGGGTGGAAATCAAAATATAAACTAACTTAACTGGGCTTTTGGACCTAATCACAGATCTGGTCGTTTGGCCCATAAGAGAAGCTTTAGAAGGATCTAATTAAGTAGGAATAACAGTAATTAGCAACAATAACTAAGGAGGAAAGCTAACATATAAGGATTAGAACCAAAGAAGTAGGATGCTAAGAAGAGGGAATACTTCTTACTAGAAAGAGGATTCAAATTGAACTAGGGATGATTAGAGATTCGACAGAAAGAGGGGGGGAAAGAAGCCATTCGGTTAGAAGATTAGGAGAGGGATAAGAATCTGAAAGGAAGAGAAAGAGAGAAAGAGGATGAAAAAGATGAGCGGCAGGAGGAAGAGTAGAACCCTACTCTACACTGATGGAGGGATATACAAAATAGACAATGAAGAGAGAAAAGAAAGAAAGAAGAAGAAGAGGCAAGGAATGAAAAGAATATGAGAGAAGAGAAGAGAAGAAGAACAAAAGGAAACAGAGAAAGGCAATGGTGATCCTACGGATCCAAATCTGCGGAATATTGAGGTAGGGTTCTTCCAAAGTTTCTACTATAGTTATTTGCATAGGATTATAATAAATTCCTTAAGATGTGAATCTAGATTCTTATTTTGCATGAAGAATGTGTGATTGAACCAGGCCATATTGATCTATGTGCTTTGAGATGATATTATGAATACACGTGTTTTGAACAATGAGATTTGTGTTTGATTTAACATGTGAATCCATGTTTAAGTATTAGATTTTGTATGTAACATGTTAGATTGATGAATGGTAGTATAATCCATGATTTTTGTATGAGATAAGTATGAATTTGAAGTTGTGTGAAGATGGGCACGAAGTCCTAGAAAATTTGTGAAATCTGGGCTGAAATAGACCCTCGACAGGTATTGAGCCCATCTGCCGAACCCCCAAATCCACTGCCCTTCCCATCGAGCTTCGACAATTGCCGAGCCCATCCACCGAGAACCCTCGGTCCCACCGAGCCATCTGCCAAGCTCCTATATGTCCTAATTTTGATGGACAGCTTGGTTTTGATGTTTTTGTGTTGGGTGTGGTGTTGGTATGTGTGCAATATGTGTGTATAAGATTTTATCCAACAAAAGGTACTAATTACTTCAATTTGTTGTATGTTGTGGCCATGTATGGTGTGTTATGATGTATGTTGAGACTTTTAAAGAGTTATAACATGAGATAGGGTATATTGTATGCTGTTAGTATGAATGATAACCAAAGCATGAGAGTTTGATGGTGTATGGTATATGGGTTCTATATGAGCCCTATGAACTTTGATGAGTTGTGACTCATGCTAGATGCATTCACTGGTAATAAATGTTTGAGAGTGACTCTAGATGAGTTCACTGTGTGATTGTGTGTGGGTGGATTTCTACCATGGGTATCATCCCCAAAAAGGAAATAGGGTGCACTTTCAGCCTTTGGTCAGTATCCCCTAAAAGAAAAGGAAAATGATGGAAATAGGGTACAATTTTAGCCTTGGATTAGAATTCCCTAAAAGAAAAGGATAATGAGATTCTAGTACTCTTTAGATAAGAGGGACTGATGTGGTTGATTTAGCACATTCTTGGAATAGAGTTTTCTAGAGGAGATATGGGATTGATTTCATGGTTAGGCATTGCGCTAACACCCCTTTGTATTCCTTGCATCATTTCATCTCAACATAAGCATTTCATCATAAACTCATATTGCATTGCATTCTTGTTTGTGAGTGTTGGTTCATCATCCGTGTGCTCATGGTGTGTTCATCTGCATGAATAGCATTGATTGTGGTGTGATGTGTGATTGTGCATTGATAGTAGTGTGATGTGTGACTGTGCATTGATTGTAGTGTAATGTGTAACTATGCTTTGATTGTGGTGTGAGGTGTGAATGCTACTTACACCAGTTTACAGTGTGCTATGACTAAGTAAGGTGTGCTATGAGGTTTGATTGTGTTCCTAAGGTGTCATAACATGTTATAAAGTATGATACATGATGATAGGATGGATAAATTTCAAAGCATGTGAGTTAGTTGAAATATGATGTATGTGGATCCTATATGAGCTCTATGAACTGTGATATGTGACATGAACTATGATACATAACCTGAACTGTGATATGTGAAGTGAACTGTGATATATGAGATGATTGTGGTGTATTGAGAGTGATGCTAGATGCAGTCACTCGAATAAATGTATTGAGAGTAATTCTACATGAGTTCACTGTATGATTGTGTGGGGGTAGCTTTTCTACCATGGGTATTATCCCCAAAAAGGAAAGAGGGTGGCATTATCTATCTTGGGTATTATCTCCTAAAAGAAATGGATAATGAAATTTGGGTTTAGATGAGAGGGATCGCGCTACTATTGATAGTGAAATTTGGGTACTCTTTAGATGAGAGGGACCGCGTTACTATTGATACGAGATTTGGGTACTCTTTAGACAAGAGGGACCATGCTACTGCTGATTGAGCACATTCCTGGGACAGAGTTTCCTAGAGGAGATGTGAGATTGAATTTATGGTCACCCTTGCATACATTGCATCATTCCATATCATCATATGCATTTCATCATACCTTATATTGCATTGCATTGTTGTGTGTGTTGTTCATCATCCGTGTGCTTATTGCATTCATATGCATATATTGCATTGTTTGATATGTGATTGTGGATTGATATTGGTGTGTTGTATGCTTGTTGACTGAGTTTGGTGTGATGTGTGATTATGAAGTGACATTGGTGTACTATGTTTCATTGTGGTGTGATGTGTGATTTCTCCATAAGGTTTAGTGTGATCTGTGTATGTGATATTGAATTGTGTTGTATAAATGGAATGATGATTGAAAAGGAGAATTGTTACTGCTTAGAAGGTGCCATGAGAGTTGGTAGCCTTGGATGTGGATATGTATCATGATTGATTTCATGAGTACATGGTATATGTTCAGATAGTGTTTGGATGTATTATGACATAGTTCATAAGTACATGGTATCTTTTTAGATTGTGATTATGTGAGTGGCATGACAGACTTCATGATGATAGTTATATTTTTTTAAGACAAGCATGATTATGATTGTGATGGTGTATATGTGAAAACAATGACATGATATTAAGATGAACTATGAATTGCATGAATTAACATGACTTGTTATATGAATATGAAAATAACAGTTGTAGTTACTTTAGAAATTCCTATTGGGCATCCAAGCTCACCCTTTTTGGTGAAACAGGTGAACCATTGGAGTAGGATGGACTCGGAATGGAGGTTCCTAGCAAGATGTCTCAGGACTTTATGGAATTGTTACTTGAACTTATTTTCCTATTTTTGATTTGACCCCACGATGGTAGGAATGTTGTAATCTTTTATTTCATGGTTAGATTTACAATTGTAGGACCTAGTTAAGGTATAAATTTTATGAGACTTCCGTTGTATTTAGTATGCTCTGTTGAACCATGGGTTATTTGAATGGTTTGGATCCGAAGTTCATTCCCTTGGAAATCCTTGAGATCATATATCTCGGATTCGGAGAGTGACAGATTGCTATCAGAGCTCTAGGCTTAAGGTACCTAGGGTGAGGTGAATCTTAGAAGGGTGTAAATCCTAAGGCAAAAACATGGAAACATGTTAATCTAGGATCCACATCTGTGATTGTGTGAAGTGTGTTGTCTTGCAACTATAGTATGATATGTGATTGTTTGGTGTGATATGCATACTTGTCTATATGTGAATATATATATATATATATATATAGAATTGCTGTGTGTCATACTTAGAGACTTGTTATGTGTGTGTGTATGGCTGGAGGTAGAAGGAACCAAACAACTGTAGAAGGTTCATCCGAAGGGGATGCTAAGCCTTAGTTGATTGGATCTATCAGGTGTTGGGAGACATGGTTGCTTCTCTTCAGAGAGAATAGAAGACGAGGCAATCTCAACTGGTTCTTAGGATTGGAGAAGGAGGAATATCTTGGCTGAAAAAGTTTAAGAAGTTGACATCGCCATCCTTTGATGGTAGGGGAGAGCTGATGTGGGCTCAAGATTGGATGTAAGAATTGGCCATGGACTGCTCGACAGATCATAAAGTTCTTCTGGTAGCATTCATGCTGAAAGGAGAAGCCTACCATTGGTAGGAAATGGTTGAGAGGGCCCAGGGGGAAGTGAATGACTGGGAAGAATTCAGGAGACAATTCTAGGAGACCTACTTCCCTAGCAGTTACAAATGGTAGAAGGCCGTGGAGTTTCTCAAACTGGAACAGGGTTCCCGTACTGTGGGCCAGTATGAAGGCCAGTTTGCGATGCTCTCTCGCTTCACACCTCACATGATTGCCAATGAGGAGGATAAAGCCGTGAAGTTTGAGGAAAGACTAAGACCAGCTATTAGGTCTAAAGTGGTGTCCCATGGCTTCGGGACTTACTTGTAGGTCCTTGATTGTGCCCGTAGAGTTAAGAGGGACAATGATTAGTACACTCAATAGAGGGATAACTCTAGGATGGACCGGGGGAGGTTCCAATCCCACCGGCAGAGAGGAGAGAAGAGGACCAAGATGGATGACCACCATAGGACAGTTGTGGCCATGCCTATTGCAGTGGTTGAAGCTCCCATCGTAGCCCCATATCTGCAGCAATGACCTCCTTTGACTTGCTACTACTACAGGAAAACCGGGCATGTTAAGAAGGACTGTCGTGAGAGGATTTGACTAGAAGGTCAAGGACAGGGAACGGACCGTCGACCACCACCTCAAGGGCAAGTTCATGCCTTGATAGAAGGGACATATCCTAGGGATGATGAGGCCATGAACGCAATGGTGGAAGGTACACGTACTATTTTCCATTCTCCTGCCAGTGTATTGTTTGATTCGGGTGCCACACACTCTTTCATTTCAGCACAATTTATGCATGCCTTGGGTCTTAGATCATCTGTTATGAGTGATCCCTTACATATAACAAACCCAGTTGGAGGAGCAATTACACTTGACCGAATATGTTTGGATTGCGTAGTACGAGTAGAAGATCTCAATTTGGGAGCTGCTCTTAAGGGGAAGAGCATTAGAATTTTGGGAAACCAAAATGATGCCTATTGGGCTGTTCCGATTTCATTGGTTACCTACCGTATGGCACCAGTGGAATTGAGAGAACTCAAGGAGCAACCCGATGAACTGAAGAAGATGGGATTCATTAGATCGAGTTTTTTTTACTGTGGGGAGCACCGGTGATATTCATGAAGAAGAAGGATGGGTCAATGCGGTTGTGTATTGACTACAGACAGTTGAATAGAGTCACCATCAAGAACAATTATCCTTTGCCGAGGATCGATGATCTCTTTGATCAGTTGAAAGGAGCCAGATACTTTTCCAAGATTGACTTAAGGTCGGGATTTCACCAACTGAAAATAAGAGAGTGTGATATACAGAAGACAACATTCAGGACTAGATATGGGTACTATGAGTTTATGGTGATGCCGTTTGGTTTAATCAATGCTCGTGCTGCCTTCATGGACATTATGCATAGAGTGTTCAGGCTGTACTTGGATCGATTTGTAGCTATCTTTGTTGATGATATTTTGATATACTCCAAGACGAGGGAAGAACATGAAGAGAATTTGACTGTAGCATTGAGGACACTCTTAGATCACTAGTTATATGCCAAATTCAGCAAGTATGACTTTTGAAAGGATGAAGTCAAATTTTTGAGACATGTGTGTCCAGGTCAGGAATAACAGTAGATCCTGCTAAGGTGGAAGCTGTTTGGAGAGGCCCAAGAATGTGGTTGAGATCAGAAGTTCTCTGGGATTGGCCGGATATTATTGGAGATTCATTGAAGGATTCTCCAAGATTTCTTCTCCTTTGACTAATTTGACGAAGTCAAATACAATTGGGACGACAAGTGCGAAGCAGCCTTTGAGGAAATAAGTGGAAACTTACTACAACTCGCATTTTAACAATTCCAGTTTGTGGAGGAAGCTATCATTATTTTTGGAAGTTTGTGGTAGAAGCTATCACTATTTTTGGAAGCTTCATTAATGGGTTTAGGAGGCATCTTTAGGCAGGAGGGACACATGGTGGCTTGTGCATCTAGGTAACTCAAAGTCCATGAACGCAACTACCCTACTCACGACTTAGAGTTAGCTGTTGTAGTGTTCGCACTGAAGTTGTGTAAACATTACCTGTACAGAGAATACTTTGAGCTCTTTACCGACCACAAGAGTTTGAAGTATCTCTTCACTCAGAGGGAGCTAAACATGAGATAACGAAGGTGGATGGAGTTGGTCCATGACTATGACTATGCTGCACTACTATCCAGGTAAAGCTAATGTAGTTGTTGATGCTCTAAGCAGGAAACAAATGAGTACTTTCGCATGTTTGATGAGAAAGGAACAGAGTCTGATGAAGGCGCTTAGTGCTTTGGATAACAGGACCAATGGGAAAATGAGTGACGGGTTACTATTCAGCCTTATGGATAGTTCATCCTTGCTAGATAGAATTGCTGAAGGATAGAAGTTAGATGAGAGTCTACAGTTAATGGCAGCAGATGAGTCAAAACCGGATTGGTAAGAACAATCAGATGGGGTGATCAGATTTAGAGGTGGACTTTGTGTTCTAAGTGATGAGTCGGTTCGGAAAGAAATTTTGGAGGAGGCACACAAATCCAGATACTCCATTCATCCAGGAGGTACTAAGATGTACCATGACTTGAGGAGAATATATTAGTGATCTGGGATGAAAAAATACATAGCTAAGTTTGTAGCTAGATGCCTCACTTGCCAATAGGTTAAGGCTGACCATATGAAGACAATCGGATTGCTTCATCCATTGTCTATCTTGGAATGGAAATGGGGGCATGTGACTATGGATTTCATGGTATGATTACCTAAGTCCAAGGTTGGGAATGACTCAAGATGGGTGATTGTGGATATGTTGACCAAATCAGCTCACTTCTTACCTGTACGGATTACAACCTCGAGAGATGAATTGGCACGACTGTATGTTAAGGAGATTGTAAGATTACATGGAGTACCAGTTAGCATTGTATCAAACAGAGATACTAGATTCACGTCTGGGTTTTGGATAAGTTTACAGAAGGCTTTAGGCACACAACTGGATTTCAGTACTGCCTTCCACCCACAGATGGATGGACAGACCGAGCGGGTCAATCAGATACTTGAGGATATGCTTAGAACCTGCGTAATGGATTTCAAAGGGAGTTGGAGTGGCCACCTTCCTCTAGCTGAATTTTCTTACAATAATAGTTATCAATTGAGTATTGGCATGGCACCGTTTGAGGCATTGTACGGAAGGCCATGTAGATCACCTGTGTACTAGATAGACGTGGGTGAGAATAGCATTCTTGGGCCAGAAGTCATCCAAGACACTGCCGAGAAGTGAAGCTAATTAGAGAACGACTATTGGCAGCTCAGAGTCATCAGAAGAGCTATGCAAATCGTAGGAGACAAGAGCTGGAATTTGAAACTGGTGATCATGTGTTTCTTAAGGTTTCACCGACGAAGGGAGTGATGAGGTTTGGCAAGAAAGGGAAACTTGCACCTAGATTTATAGGGACATTCGAAATATTAGAACGCTTGGGAGATGTTGCATACCGTCTTGCGTTACCACCTGAGTTGGGCGCAGTTCATAATGTCTTCCATGTGTGGATGCTAAGGAAGTACGAGCCAGATCTGTCACATATAATAGATTGGACTGAACTTCCACTCAGAGAGGATGTGTCTTATGAAGAAACATCGGTGAGGATTATGGACTGGAAGGAACAAATTTTAAGAACAAAGACCATCCCACTTGTGAAGGTGCATTGGAATCACCATGATGAAACTGAAGCATCATTGGAGTTGGGGTATGAGATTCAGAAGCGATATTCAGCATTATTTATGAATCAAGGTATGTACAATTTTGGGACAAAATTTCTTTTCAGGGAGGTAGATAGTAGTGACCCTGACCCCACTCATTAATTGATTGATTAAATCCTATTTAATCATCTCAATGGACCAAAGGAATTTAATGTAAGAGTATTAGCTGAATTGGATAATTTCACAATTTAAGAGAAATAGTGGGTCACTTATGTAAACTAATTAATTTCAGGAGTTTTGGGCTGGGGCCCTAAAGGATGAGTTGGACTGGGCTATGAGCAGGTTGTATGACTCACATTGTAAAGGTAACAACACATTAGTCAATTCAACATATTTGAATTCAGCAATTGTGTAAGGAGGAAAGTTTCCCCACTAATGTATCCACCTTCCTGGCATAGAGATCGCGCGTAGGGAAAACTGCCACATTGAGGATACACGACCAAAAGAGAAGGGAGAGAAAGAGAAGATTTCTGGTTTGCTGAAGAAGGAAAAGGAGAAAGAAGAAAATGAAAAGAAGAAAGAAAGGCTAAGGAAGGAGAATGCTAGAGAAAGTGGTGATTTCCTTGGTAGAGGTTTGCAGGAAAAGCTTGAAAAAGAGGTAGGGATCTTCCGAAGTTTCTTACGGTAGTTTTTTTTGTAGGATTGTGATGATTCTTTAGGACTAAGCATCTAGATCTATTAATCTTGCATGCTGATCTGTGATTAACCCATACTTATATTGATTTTATTCTTTGATATGAAGATATGAGTTATATGCTTGAATCATGAAATGTAGGTTGAATCTCACATGTAAATCTTAGTTTAAATCTTAGGTTCTATTTATATTATGACGAATTGATGTTTGGTAGTGTATTTGATGTTTGGTGTGTGAAAAAGTATGAAATTATGATTGTGTGGAATTGGGCACCAAAACCCCATAAAAATTATAGAATTTTGGGCTCAAACAGACCCTCAGCAAGTCATTCGTTAGCTATCGAATCGAGCTTCCAAGACCCCCAAAGTTGCTATTTGATCTACCAGAGCTCGACAGCTACCGAGCTGAGCTACCGAGAACCCTCCGTAGGTAGCTCGGTGCTACCGAGCCATCTACTGAGCCCCAAATGAGCCCATTTTTGGTGGACAACTTGGTTTTAGTGATGTTGAGTTGTGTGTGGTGTTGGTTTTTGAGCAAAATGAATGTAGGGGAATTTGTGCAACAAAAGGTGCTACTTACACCAATTTACAGTGTGCTATGACTAAGTAAGGTGAGCTATGATGTTTGATTAGGTTCCTATGGTGTCAATAACATGTTATAAATTATGATACATGATGTTAAGATGAGTAAAGATCAAAGCATGTGAGTTAGTTGACATATGGTGTGTGGATCCTATATGAGCCCTATGAATTGTGATATGTGACATGACCTGTGATACATAACCTGAACTGTGATATATGACATGAATTGTGATATGTGGCACGAACTGTGATGTATGAGATGATTGCAGTCTATTGAGAGTGATGCTAGATGCATTCACTGGAATAAATGTATTGAGAGTGACTCTAAATGAGTTCACTGTATGATTGTGTGGGGGTGGCTTTTCTTCCATGGGTATTATCCCCAAAAAGGAAAGAGGGTGGCATTATCTATCTTGGGTATTATCCCCTAAAAGAAATGGATAATGAAATTTGGGTTCTCTTTAGATGAGAGGGACCGTGCTACTATTGATAATGAAATTTGGGTACTCTTTAGATGAGAGAGACTGCACTACTATTGATAACGAAATTTCGGTACTCTTTCGATGAAAGGGACCGCGCTACTATTGATACAAGATTTGGGTACTCTTTAGACAAGAGGGGCCGTGCTACTGCTGATTGAGCACATTCCTGGGACAAGGTTTCCTAGAGGAGATGTGAGGATGAATTTATGGTTAGGCTTGGTCTAACACCCTTGCATACATTGCATCGTTCCATAATACCATACCTCATATTGCATTGCATTCTTATGTTTGTGTGTTGTTCATTATCCACGTGTTCATTGCATTCATCTGCATGTATTGCATTGTTTGATGTGTGATTGTGGATTGATATTGGTGTGATTTATGCTTGTGGACTGAGTTTGGACTGATGTGTGATTATGAAGTCACATTGGTGTACTGTGTTTCATTGTGGTGTGATGTATGATTTCTATGTGAGTTTTAGTGTGATCTGTGTATGTGATGTTGAATTATGTTGTGTATGGCATGATGATTGAAAAGGAGAATTGTTACTGCTTAGAAGGTGCCATGAGAGTTGGTAGCATTGGATGTGGATATGTATCATGATAGATTTCATGAGTAAATGGTAGATGTTCAGATAATGTTTGGATGTATTATGACATAGTTCATAAGTACATGGTATCTATTTAGATTGTGATTATGTGAGTGACATGACAGAGTTCATGATGATAGTTACATTTTCTTAAGACAATCATAATTATGATTGTGATGGTGTATAGACATGATATTAAAATGAACTATAAATTGTATGAATTAGCATGAATTAACATGACTTGTCATATGAATATGAAAATAACTGTTGTAGTTAGTTTAGAATTTTCCTATTGGGCTTCCAAGATTACCCCTTATGTTGAAACAGGTGAACGACTGGAGTACGATGGACTTGGAATGGGGGTTCTTAGCTAGATGTGATCTCAGGACTTTATGGATTTGTTACTCTTGCTTATTTTATTGTTTTTGTTTTGATCCCATGAGGGCAGGAATATTGTAATCTTTTATTTCATGGTCAGATTTATAATTGTAGATCCTAGTTAAGGTTTAAATTTTATGAGACATCCGTTGTATTTAGTATGCTATGTTGAACCACGGGTTATTTGAATGGTTTGGCCGCATCAATGGTTTGGATCCGAAGTTTATTCTCTTGAAATTCCTCGAGATCATTTATCTCAGATTTGGGGTGTGATAATTATCTGCTTCGGTTTGAATAGGTTTACCCGACCAATGACCACCTTGCTTTGTCTGCCGCTGATGTGGTTGGAAACCAATCCAATAATAAAATATCACTCGCCATAGAACGAATCTCAGTAGGATAGGGCTATGTTGAGGGTGTCGAACCTTAATGACTGAAAAGGTTTAATTTACCAAATTATTAGAATTAATTCTAAATAGATTGGTAGACAGATAGAAGGAATTTGTGAATTTAATTCTAAAAACT
>JAUPMG010113598.1:0-11944 GCA_031762675.1 Pachysandra terminalis | reverse complement strand
GAACTCTTTGTTTGTACCCTTTCTATCTTTGTACTATGCTGAAAAAGGCTATACCTATTTGACGAATCAATACATATTACAAAACTTCTAATTACATATGCAGTTATTATTTTATATATGTGTGTGTGTGTGTGTGTGTGTGTATATAAAGATTTTATATATCTATGATATTATTAAATTATATTTTTCATGGTAATGTGCGTTCTCTATTGACGTTGTGCTCTGTGAATAGCTTCTGAACTAGGTTACGACAATTACAAGTTTTCCCCCTCTTATAATGACTTCAAAGTATTACTTAAGCACGTATTAGAAAAGTATTTAGTAAACTCTTCTCATATTTATATAAAATTTCGATTCGCCCAATGTGAAACAAGAGCGTTACACGTTAAACATGGAACCTACGATAAGGAATCTAATAGAAGAATCTAACGTAGATGACACAATAGTGACAACAAATTATTCATCCTCTATTAACTTATGCGCTCTTCGAAAAGGTATGTTAGTGCCTTACTCATTTCATTTAGAGGGACTACAATAGAATGGTCACATAAACGTCTTTCCCATCTTACAGCTGATAAAGTTAGGATGGTGCGTGAACGCAATCGTGCATATTATGCTCGTCTTAGTGAGGAACAGAAGGAATGTAGACGCTTGAGAGAGAATGAACTGTGGCGAAAGAGAAGACAAAATCAATTACTTTCATTAATAAAGGGGATTGATGTTACTTCAACTTACAATGAATGTGGTAATGGACGTAACCATCTTGCATACATTTTTCCCCTTCAAAATATCCTATATATTTAAGGCAAAAAAGATGAACCATTTTTTATTATGTTATTATAGCTACAATCCGTGGTGAATCAAACAATGCTTCTATTTCTAATACAATTTTGGGATCTAAAGCTTCGAATATTACGATGGAAATTGATGTCCCCAGAAGCATTTACACAGATGGTATGTTGTACCATCCCATATTTATATTAGACGCGGATTCGCTCCCTGTGAAACATAAGCGTTACATGTTAAACATGGAACTTCTCCTTTAAAATTTGCTATATATTTACGACAAAATTGGTTAACCCTTTTTGATTATGATATTATAGCTACAGTCCGTGGCAAATCAAACAATGCTTCTACCTCTAATACAATTCCGGTATATGAAGTTCCGGATATTATGATGGAAATTAATGCACCCAGAAGCATTCACACAGATGGTACGTTGTACTACTCACTTATCCACCATTACTTGCTCCATTTTTCTTTTATAATTATAACATCTTTAAACATTAAACTCCTCTCTATTATATTCAATGCTAGAAAATACACACACTCATTTACTTCTTCTCATTGGCTTTACAGCTACACAACCTTCGAGTAGCCAAAATCTATTTCCCACGAGGCCTTGCTCAATAAGAACGACACGAAAAAGAGGTTGGCAGAAAGAAATACCTATGATCGTCTCATTGATAGGATAATTGTAAATAATATCAAATAAATTAGGTTTTGTTGACTACGAGACAAAAATGTATGTAGGGGAGTAAGCGTCAGAACAACAGCCGTCGCAGAGATATTCTAGATAGCGAATCCATCTTGCCGTCAATTCCTGATTGCCAATATTGTAGTGCAAAAAGAGATTCTCTCATGAGCCAAAAGGTTTTTGTTGTTCAAATGGAGAAGTCAAGTTGGCCTCAAATGATGTCCCCTTGGAATTATGTCGTCTATTCACTTCACCCGATGAGGATGCTTCAGATTTTAGAACATATGTTCGAACATATAATCGTACTTTTGCATTTACATCTCTTGGGGTTCAGTGCGATTCAAGTCTTACAAGAAGGAACAAGGGCATATATACACTTTCAAGGTTCAAGACCAAATTTACCATTACATAAATGATTTGCTTCCACGAGATGGGCATCCTACTTATTTGCAGTTGTACTTCTACGACACTGAGTATGAACTACAAAATCGGTTGCTTGCTGGTCCTAGGTTACACCTCGACATAATTAAACTCCTAATGGACATTATACAAGTGAATCCTTATGCTTCGTTCTTTTGAACGTTAAAGGATTTACCGATTCATGAACAAAGTCAAATCATTATCCGATCTGATGGAGAAGTTGATCAGAAGACACATAATATGCCATTTGGATCACAAGTTGCGGCAATATGGATTGAGAACAAATTTTCAAGCTAGCCAGCTGAGTGAGATATAATTGTGTATGGCCACTCAGGAATTAGTCACAGAATTAAGCACTTCTATGGGTGTTACGATCTATCGCAATATCCACTTCTTTTTCCATATGGCGATATAGGATGGCACCAAGGCATTGGTCGAGTTCCTCACCGAGATAGGTTTAAAAATTGCTCCAACAATACTATTATCAATCCTTCAAATTCTATATTAACGTGTAGTCTAATTCATCAAGAAAAGATGGGTAAAACTTTAGTTTCATACTCAAAATTACATTTATGACCTTATTGTTTGCTCTATAGGTATAGTTTATTCCCTCATGCTTCTCTATTGATGTAGTGTATGAACAGAGGTCAAAGACTTGATCGAACATTTCTTGCCGAGATTATTATTGTTACAAGCTTCAGATTAGACCAAATGAGAAATCGATATTGTTATGTGCAGGTAGACTGCTCCAACAATATGTTCTTGACATGCATGTAAAATTGAGACTTCTCGACTTGACTACCATCGAAACAACCAGAATTAGATTATAGCTGACTTATATCAAGGAATTACTGATTCTATAGCAGCAGGTGAAACCTGTGGTCGCCAAGTTGGACACAAAATTGTATTGCCTGCATCTTTCATTGGAGGTCCTAGGGACATGCAGCGCTGGTACCTTGATGCAATGGTGTTAGTACATCGGTTTGGGAAGCCAGATATTTTCTTAATAATGACTTGCAATGCTACATGGATAGAGATAAAGGAGCAGCTGTCCCCCGGGGAAGAAGCACAAAATAGACCTGATCTAATTTCTAGGGTGTTCCATGCTAAAGTTACAGCATTAAAGCATGGGATATTGGTCAACCAAATTTTTGGGCTTGTCATTGCATACACATATGTCATTGAATTTCAAAAAAGAGGCTTGCTCCATGTACATTTCTTAATTATTCTAGCACCAGGCTATAAGGTTGAATCACCATAGCAGTATGATCAGCTTGTATCAATGGAAATTCCAAACAAACATGAACATCCTCACTTATACAAGTTGGTTGTCAAACATATGATGCATGGGCCATGTGGAGACTTAAATGTCAGTAATGTGTGTATGACTAAAAAAGGTCATTGTAAGAATCAATACCCACGAGAGTTCTCAGAATCAACAACGAAGGCAGGAAATTCTTATCCCATTTATAGACTACGAGAAACGGGTGAAAAAGTTAAAGTTAGGTGTTGTTGGTTAGAAAATCGTTGGGTTATCCCTTACAACCCACATCTATTATCAAAGTTTTCTTGTCACAGAAATGTCGAAATATGCTCAACCATCAAAGCTGTCAAATATTTGTACAAGTACATCTCTAAGAGTCATGATCGTGCTATCTTTGATGTCAGCAATGAAAGTGGTGAGGAATTTATAGATGAAATTGAATAATTCCAAGCTGGAAGGTGGGTATCACCTCAGGAAGAAACTTGGCGAATATACAAGCTCCCCCTTAATGAAATGCACCCATTTGTAATGCATCTACAACTACACCTTCCAAACCTTCAGGTTGTTGGCTTTCGTGAGAGTGAAGACCTATAAAGCATTATTGAAAATGAGCGTATATCAAGAACCATGCTCACTGAATTCTTTCAAACAAATGAGGTTGACCAAGAGGCCCAGAATCATCTGTACATACAATTCCCTGAGTATTATGTATGGCATACAAAAGATAGGATGTGGACTAAGAGAAAAAGGGGACATGCAAGTGGTCAAATTGTTGCTGCAAACCCGAATGAAGGTGACTGATACTACTTACGCTTATTACTTAATCACATTTAAGGACCCACTTCCTTTGAATCTTTACTCATTGTGCAATCCATTGTTTTCTCAACATTTCGAAAGGCTGCTTTGCTACATAAATTACTTGAATCAGACAATAGCATTGAGGAATGTAGGTTAGAAGCATCTTTGTTTCATATGCCATTTAAGCTTCGCCGTCTGTTTGCTACAATTCTTGTCTATTGTGAACCAAGCGATCCCAGGGCCTTGTGGGAGTATTTTTATGGGTCGTTATTTGAAGATTTAACCCACATGTCCTTACTGACAAATGTTGCTCTTCGCAAAACTTTGCAGAGTATCAACACTTTTTTGGAGTCAATAGGTAAAAATATTACAGATTATAGTTTACCAGGGGTTGCACTGCACATTCTAGATTCAAAATACCAATCCATTTTCAAGACACCGACGCATGTCACATTTCAAAGCAAAGTAGCCTCGCAATTTTAATACGGAAAGCAAAGCTTATAATATGGGGCGAGGTTTCTATGGCAAAACGTCAAGCTTTTAAAGCAGTAAATGATTTGTTTAAATATGTGATTCAAATTTGTTATTTGGAGGGAAAGTTATTGTGTTTGGCGGTGATTTCCGACAAGTGTTACCTGTTGTTCCTCGTTCAAGTCATCAAGAAATAGTTGATACATGCTTGGTAGCATCAAAACTTTGGACACAACTAGAAAAATTGTACTTTTACAGAAAATATGAGGGCATATTCTGACCCTTCCTTCAACATTTCTTGCTACGAGTTGGGAATGGTACTGAACACACTACAATTGAAGAGCAAATTCAAATACCGAAATCAATTGTTATACCTTATGAAGATGAAGTCCGTTCAAGGTTAAGATTGATAGAAATAATATTCCCAAACCTTGATGTGATGTCGTGTGACATAAGATACATGACCAACAGAGCCATTTTGTGCCCTACAGACAATCAGGTTGATCATATCAACAAGATTATAATTAATTAGTTCCTGGGATCTGAACAAAGATACTATAGCTATGATTCTGCTATTGATGACTCGCGTCATACATATCAAGAAGAATTTTTAAATGGCCTCACACCAAATGGAATGCCACTTCATGAGCTGATTTTAAAGATTAATTGCCCAATTATCTTGTTGCAAAATATAGATCCCTACTCTAGATCATGCAATGGCACTCACTTAATATATAAAGCATTTCAACGAAATGTCATCGATGCTGAAATTGCGGTAGAGCGCCATAAGGGAAAACGTGTATTCCTGCCACGGATCCCTCTGCAGCCAAGTGAGGTCGATAAATACCCTTTCGTCTTTAAGAGGAAACAATTTCCTATTCGGTTAAGCTTTGCTATGACAATCAACAAGGCACAAGGCCAAACACTGGAAGATTTTGCCATTTATTTGCACAAATCTATTTTCTCACATGGCCAATTGTACGTTGCGTTATCACGGGCAAAATCATCATCCACGGTCAAAGTTCTGGTAAAACCAAATGATGATGACTGTTGTTGCACCAAAAATCTTGTCTTCCATGAGGTGCTTCAAATGGCAGCTTCATAGTGATTACTTTGCTTTTAAATGGTAACAACACTTATTACAAGATGTATTTACAATTCAATTTAGCGGAGGGTACTATCTACCTTAACTTTACTTCTTATTGTCAAACATATTTGCTTTTATACTTTTTCCATGATTTCTGTCCTGAATAGACTTTGCATTTCTGTTGTTTAGGAAATGACACGAAGTTATAGATTACTTTCACAGATTACTGATCGTACAAGAAATTGGACCATTAAACTCCGCATCTTGGAGAAAAGGCACACAAGACAATCACGGAGTGGTACCATCAAATTTAAGTATCTAATCCTTTATGATGAAACGGTTTGGGTACATCATTACTTACATTTCGTTTATACCCTTTTAAACAATGACGTAGTAGCTATCTCACACTTGTAGGGTATCCGCATACAAGCTACAGTATTTGATTCTGATATTAAGACATTTGACCAGAAGCTTCTCGTAGATCATGTTTACTTCATTTCCAATACTTCTGTTAAACAGATTCTCCTTGAGTATCCGATTGTTGAAAATGAGTTTCAATTAAGCATCAACAAATGTACGAAAGTGAAGGAAGTTGTAGGTGATCCAATGGAGGCAAGCCCTATAATAAATAATTTCATTCCATTATCTAATTTGCTAGAACACCTATCTGAATCTACATGATAAGTCATGAAATACCACATATTATACCCTTAATTGCAAGACTTATCTGGTATTTTCTCATATTGAACTCTTCTTTTTACATAGAAATACCATCTACTATTTTGAAATAAACAATAATGATTCATTTTCTATACTTAACATCTACTATTTTGAAATAAACAATCACCACGTGTTTATCCTATATATGGATGTTGTGGGTATTGTCATTGAGGTAGTTCCAACGAAGAATGCCATGTCCAAAGCAACTGGCTCGTCATCCCGGGTTCGAGATGTTCTAATTATTGATCAAATGTAGGTTGCCTTAATAGTTTGTTTTATACATATAATCTAACGTTATTGGAATCTGTTAAGCCATGTGGGATTCGTTAATTTATTCTTATATTGTTGAACAGGTTGAAGTCTATTCATCTATCTACGTGGGATGAATTTGCATGCAATGAGTGTGATGATATTTTCAATGTCCTTAAAGAACTACCAATAATTGTTGCGAAAGATGTCAGGATCAAAATGTACAATGGTAAGCAATGTGATACAATGATTTTATTGTACAAGCTTTCTAACCATTTCAAAAATCTTGACAACTAGGTATTTCACTTACAACAAGGCCATCCACGAGAATTCTCATAAATCCTGATATTGTAGAGGCAAACAACTTGAGCTTATGGTATACCAAACAACTTTTTTACTATTTATAGATTGTACAAATAATCATCTATATTATACCATTGCTTTTTTAGGTGCATAGAAAACCAACCTTCGATAAATGAGCTTAAGGAGCAAAAGGCTTCTCTTAATCTTACAAAAACATCTGTGAAGCTTAAGACTATTTCTATACATGATCTACTACAATTGGTTAGTATCTATGTATTTTTACTCAAATAATTGGCCCTTAAATTATACATTATTTTCATCCTTAATGGTAATTATTATGCACCAGTGTGCACCTGCATGGATAAAGGCAACGATTGCTGAGGTTGATGTAGACCAACATCTGTGGTATATGTCTTGTAGTAGATGCTTTGTAGGAACAAAAGAGGAAGTCGACACAAGGTTTAACTGTGACAGATGCAACCAAAATAATTGCACATCCAAACCAAGGTATTCCAATAAATATTTATTTCTACACTTCGATTAACATAAGTCTGATTGCTAATAACTTATGTACATAAAGTGATCTGATGAAACATTTTCCTTAAATGTAGGTGCTTACTGCGTGTAACCCTGCAAGATGAAACAGGTAGCATCGATGTCACGACATTTGGTAATAATGCTGAAAAAATTATTGAGTCTACTAAAAAAGTTATGGGAATGACTGCAGAGGCAAGTATGATTTACATAGGCACATTATAATTAATGCCTTACAGTGCAAGTTTACTCTCAAAACATTGGACATTGTCATACTCTAATTATTTCTATAAATCAATAGCGAACCAGTTTCATGAATAACTTCAACACCAACGCGGTTACAAAGAAACGCTTATTTCGTATGGGATGCAATGCAAATTCAAGTGAGAATAAAATATTCCCAAAATGAAATGTCAATCAAGTTGAAGACATTTGATGTTTCATTGGACGCCACAACTCGAATCCATTGACTTACCTTTACACTCTTTGTTTGTTTGTTATGCTTATTTAATTTTCGTAGTACTTCTGTTTTAATGTTCACTTAGTACTTGTTGCCAATATTTAGATGTTGTAACAGTTGGTTGTGGTTACTTATATATGTGCTCCTTACTATTATCTTGTTTTTAAATCTAACATTTTTTTGTTGCAAAAAGAAGTGCTTGTTGTAATGACAGTTTTCGATCAAGGTGGAAACTTATGTTGCTTTCACCTCAATGAGATACACATAATTAATTGTCAAGAGCATAGACTCAACACTGGTATCTTCCTAGATGCTTTTAGTGACAATGTCGTAGTTCATATCACATGCTTATGTTCAAAGATCAATACCGTCTCCCTCCATTATTGGTACATACTTAAACCGTTTCATTATTCTTTTCTATCGATTATGCTCTGATTTGGTTCTATATTTTTTAAATCGGCATGCATTTAATGCTCATTTCTGTCTTGTCTTTATTTGAGTATATTGATTACTGTAGTGATCGTTTTTACAAAAGGGTGGTTCTGATGTTGCTACTAGAACTGCTATTGCACTTGCAGTTGCTTCTTTCGTCTTTAGCAAAGTCGGATCCTTCTTACTCGAATGTTCTTATTAGAAGAACCATCCGGGTAAAGATCTAATTTTATTCTTTTTTATTTTTTTTATGATCTTATATCAGTCAATTTTTGTTCATATAATCTCATGAATGCAATTTATCTCATTAGTCTATTTTTCTTTGTTTTTTTTTTTTATGTTAATCAATTTTCCTAGGGTTTTTTTGAAAAGCCATCTGTGGAAATCTTACTCTCGCAAATTGCAACTAAAAACACCCATTCTTAACTCAAGTAATGTAAGGCGCTCATATTTTACAAAATTTATTTCTTCTGTCTTTTTCTTTTCCCCTGGCTATTTTGTAAACACCCATTTTGTTACTTGAAATCCTCAAATAATGTAGGGTTTTCCTATTTCACATATTTTCCTTCTGCTGTTGTTTTCCCCTTACCTTTTTTGTATCGCCGGTTTCCAGTGGTTTTTGACCTAATTTTTCTGCTATTCTTCTTTACACAATCGAATTCTGGTTGCTTTTTGGAAATCTCGAGTGATGTAATGTTCTTTTTTTTTTTTTTTTTTAATATTTACTTTCTTTTAAGCTTATATTATATGATATATTTATTTTTCTTTTTACACAGTCGACTTCTGATTGTTTTCTAGAAATCTCAGGTGATGTAATGTTCACTTTGATTAATAAACTACTTAGTTTAGTTCTTCGTCTTGGTTTATTTCCTTCTTTTAAGTTTATGTTACTTGCCACCTATTTTTTCTTATTTTATTTTTCATATTTGTTGTGCTAGCAATTTGAAAATCTCAGATGGCAGGTACAAGTTTCATCTTGATGTTATCTATTTCCAAATAGTTCTGTGGCCGTACAACATTGCTTATTGATCATGATCCAAAGGTATACAAATTGGATGAAAAAGGGTTACAAACAGTGTTATGTACTTGAATGTTGTATATTGGTTGGTTTCCCCATAAGCTAATGATATTTTTTTTTTCATGCCATGCTCCTACCAAGAGGTGGTTGTCTCTGTTTTGATGAAACTAGCTGGTGGATGCCCATCTCTTGCGGATCAACTTAACGTGGATGCATTCTTAGAGCAAGCTCATTCTTACGAGAAGGCTTCCTCTCAACCCAATAGGGTGGTACATAAGGTGAGTATATACAAATTGGAGGAAAATGGGTTACAAGCAGTGCTATATACTTGAATGTTGTATATTGGTTGGTTTCCCCATAAGCTAATAAACTTTTTTTTTTTTTCATGCCATGCTCCTACCAAGAGGTCGTCATCTCTGTTTTGATGAAACTAGCTCATGGGTGCCCATCTCTTGCCGATCAACTTAACATGGATGCATTCTTAGAGCAAGCTCGTTCTTACGACAAGGCTTCCTCTTAAGCCAATAGGGTGGTACATAAGGTGAGTATAAAGACGTGCATACCATCATCCTATTTTAGATATTAAACACTAAATGTAGAAATCTGAATACTTCATTTTATTTCAGCAATGCTCAAACCAGGCTGCTTTCCCATTCTTTTCCTGTACTACGTGCATTAGTTAAAGTTGTTTATACTTAGATGACTTCATATGATATTTTTATCGAAATAGTCATTTTTTTAAATAAAATTTGTATTTATTTAATTCTTACTTAAGGGTGTCAATGGATACTAGATAGCCAACATATTTGTACCCATTACTAGCTAGCAAGGTTTGCTCCACAAAAACAAAGCCCCATAAAAATTAGATCCAATTCTTCTTAGTAGTTCTTCGTGTAAGGCACTTAGTTCAAAGACCCAACACGTAGTAGATGGGAGCTTCCCACAAAGTGGTGCGACAATGAGGATAACTATCATGAGGAAAATTTGCATTCTTACCAACATGATAGGAAAAATGGTTTTTTTTTTTAATGAAATTCTTTTGTTATTCCCACTCCTTTTATTTTGTGTATGTACCATGTAGTTTAAAAATCAAGCTTTTCTTATAGTTTTATTTATTATATCTTACGAAGTTAAGAACTAAAATACCCTGTAAGAGACATGAACAGGGAGAGTATTGATTAAATGTTGAACAAGTTACAGGGGATTGAATCAATTCAGTTCTAAATACAATTTTAGCTGAAAAAGATAATTACTTTTTCTGTTTTGCGACTGAATTCAAATTCAATTTATTGATACTTGACTAAGAAATAATTAATGTTCTACAGACTTCGAACTATATATTATACTTTGTGTTCAAAGTAGATTACTTTATTAGACAGAATAATAGTGACAATTTCTGTTTCTTATTGACTTTATCAAGGACTTCCGGTTCAAACCAATATCCTCTCTTTATCAACTACATTGCTTCTTAAGCTTCAATTTCGTTCGGCTGCCCATTGTCATTTTTTTTCCATGCTTAATGAGCTTGAGCACAGACAGTAGAACATTAATTAGCAGGCGGCTTCTAACAACTAACAACTAATTCTAGCTCTAGATGACTTTGACTCGGATTTATTTCTTGTTTACAATATAATCTCATTATTCCAAGTTGTTCCATTTGGCTACCTCTTATTATTTACTGCAATATTCTTTTGAAATTGTTATCATATTACGTTCATTTATTTCGATTTACATGGTTTCGGATAATTTATTTCCCATTATCTAAAGGGTTTTTGTACATTCTCATAGATAGGATATTGAGTGATGGATGAAATTCTTGAACTTTCTGCAGCTTCAGAAGAGTGCTTCGAACTTACTAAAAGTGCTCTGTTAGCTAAGATCAAGATGACTTCTTTGAAGGTTTGTTGTCGCTAAGATCAAGATGATTTTATAATTTTCTGGCTTTCCATTCATGAGTAGTGTCCTCCAACTTTTAAGTTTATGTTAGTTGCCACCTATTTTTTCTTATATTATTTTTTCATATTTTGTTGTGCTGGCAATTTGAAAATCTCATATGGCAGGTGCAAGTTTCATCTTGGTGTTATCTATTTGCAAATAGTTTTGTGGCCGTACAACATTGCTTGTTGCTCATGATCCAAAGGTATACAAATTGGAGGAAAAAGGGTTACAAACAGTGTTATATACTTAAATATTCTATATTGGTTGGTTTCCTCATAAGCTAATAATCTTTTTTTTTTCATGCCATGCTCCTACCAAGAGGTTGTTGTCTCTGCTTTGATGAAACTAGCTCGTGGATGCCCATCTCTTGCCGATCAGCTTAACGTGGATGCATTCTTAGAGCAAGCTCGTTCTTACGACAAGGCTTCCTCTTTACCCAATAGGGTGGTACATAAGGTGAGTATAAAGACGTGCAAACC
Source organism: Pachysandra terminalis (assembly GCA_031762675.1). Classification (NCBI taxonomy): domain Eukaryota; kingdom Viridiplantae; phylum Streptophyta; class Magnoliopsida; order Buxales; family Buxaceae; genus Pachysandra; species Pachysandra terminalis. The sequence continues at coordinate 294 of JAUPMG010113598.1, read as the reverse complement.
ATCATCCTGTTTTAGATATTAAACACTAAATGTAGAAATCTGAATACTTCATTTTATTTCAGCAATGCTCAAACCAGGTTGCTTTCCCATTCTTTGCCTGTACTGCGTGCATTAGTTAAAGTTGTTTATACTTGGATGACTTCATATGATATTTTTATCGAAATAGTCATTTTTTTAAAAATAAAATTCATATTTATTTAATTCTTACTTAAGGGTATCAATGGATACTAGATAGCCAACATATTTGTACCCATTACTAGCTAGCAAGGTTTGCTCCACAAAAACAAAGCCCCA
>JAUPMG010113587.1:0-11945 GCA_031762675.1 Pachysandra terminalis | reverse complement strand
TTCTTTACCATGATCACTCCTAATTCTCACTATTTTTCCAATGTTACAATCCTTTTCATTTTTCAGTTTAATGCACAATTTTTTGAAAACCTCAAAAGTGTCAGATTTTTCTCTAATAAAATCCACCCAAGTATACCTGGATAGATCATCCAAACATACAAAATATACTTCTTTCCAGCTGTGCTTTCAACCTGTATTGGTCCCATGAGGTCCATCTGTAGCAGCTCCAACACCTTTGTTGTAGCAATCTGTTGCACCACTTTATGAGTAGTTCTTACTTGCTTGCCAAACTGACATGGTCCACATACACCTGCTTGATTTTTTCCAAGATTAAGGACTCCTCGAACATCACCTGTATTCACAATTTTTGTCAGATTTTTATAATTCAAATGACCCAGCTTTTGATGTCATAATTCTATTTCATCAAAAGTGGATTTGTGACATGTGTGTGAGTGCAGTAAAATATAACAATTGTCTCATGATCTAGATCCTTCCAAAACACAATGTTCAGTTTTGTCAAACACTTGACACTTGTCCTTAGTGAATCTAATAAACAGTTCTTGATCGCATAGTTGACTAATGTTGATTAGATTAGCCTTTAGTCCTTCCACATGTAGCACATTCTTCAGCCTTGGAAGCCCATCTACACAAAGTGTTCCTTTTCCAAGAACACGTCATTTGACACCATCACCAAAGGTTACATGTCCGACGGAGCAGCTTTGGTAGTTTGTCAGAATGTTATTTTCACCTGTCATATGTCTGGAACAGCCACTATCAAAATACCAAGAATCAGTGGTTCATGCCTTTAGAGAAGTATAAGCAACAAAACTCCTAAGTTTAGATTTTCTTACCCATATTTTCTTTGACAAACCTTTCTTCAAATCAGTTTTCAGATTAGGTGTCATTCTTGATTGATTGACAAACATGCCCTTCTTCAATGCTCTAAGAAATTTAAAGCATCTAGGACGAATATGTCCAGAAACATTGCAGTAATGGCAAATAGGAATAAAAACATGTGAGCTATGCCTAGAGATCAAAGGGACTGATTTCTTACCTGAAAGAGAGCTGAATCCTGGTGTTGGTGATGCTTTTACAAAGGCTGTCGTTGAGGTGGAACCTTCACCAATGTAGCCAATGCCATGATGATCACTACTAGACTTTCCAAGAGAAAGTAAGTGATCTAGCTTGGCAGTACCTGAGTTGAGCATTTTATAAGCTTTCTGAAGATTGCTCAGTTCTGTTCTTGTTTCCTGAAGATTCTGATTTTTTTCAGCAGCAAGGTATTCATAGTATGTTGCAGTCTTCTTTCTTATCTCATTTTCTTTGATCATTTCAACAATTTGCTCTTCAAGTGTCTTATTCTTTTTCTACATCTCCTTGTATGCCTTTTGAATAGCATCAATGCTTAGGTCTTCATCATTGTTTTTGTACTCAGATTCTGAATTAGTTTTGGAATCCTCATCATCTGCCAAGCTTGTTGCAGGAGATGTTGCAACATTTTCTATAACATCACAGTCAGGATCTTCTTGACTTGTGATAGTATTTAGAGCAACACGATTGCTCACATGCTCTGCATCATCTTCTTGGCTTCCTTCCAACTCCTCATCACTCCAGGTGGTGTTTAAGGATTTACCCTTTTTTCTTGAGTGTATTTGCACACTCACTTTGAATGTGACCAGAGCCTTTACATTCTCTGCATTGTATTCATTTCCCTCTTTTCTTAGCATCAAAGGGGTTGGCAGCAGCCTTGTTTTTCTAAAAGTTGTTGCATTTTCCAGAATTAGGTGTTGTACTCCTCCGGTTCATCTTTTTTAGAATTTTGCTAAAATTCTTGGTTAGCAGAGCAAAAGCTTCAGATAAATCTTCTTTGTCATCAGGCTCTTCTTCTTCAATGGGACTGTGAGCTTCAGATTGAAAAGCAATGCTTTTCTCATTTTTGTTTTGCTTCAGATTCATCTCAAAGGTTTGTAGTGAACCCATGAGCTCATCCAATCTCATATTGCTCACATCTCGAGCTTCTTCAATGGCAGTGACTTTATATAAAAACATTTCTGGTAATGACCTTAAGGTTTTTCTTACAAGCTTTGTTTCCGAATATTTTTCACCAAGAGCAAAGGCCTCATTAGCTATGTCACATAGCTTAGAGTTGAAATCAGCAATTTTTTCATTCTCAAGCATCCTCAAATCTTCAAACCCGGTAGCCAACATCTAGAGCTTTGAGAGCTTTATGGCTGTGGTCCCTACATGAGCAGTTTGTAAGATGTTTCATGCATCATTAGCTGATTCACATGTAGAAATCAACTTGAATTGATTAGCATCAACACCATTGAAGATGGTGTTCAAAGCTTTTGAGTTGTTGTTGGCCAACCGGTCTTCATCAACAGTCCAAGTCTCCTCAAATTTGAGAATGACACTTTTCTCATCATCTGTGGTGGTAGGATGTGTCTAGCCAGTTAGAACAGTTCGCCATGCTTTTTCATCAATTGCTTTGATGAATGCTCTCATCCGAGCTTTCCAATACGAGTAGTTTATTCCACCCAACATGGGGGGCGTGAAGCAGATCCTCCTTCTCGCATAAAGTTCATTGCCTGCAAAAACACAGATCTTCTTCCAAAATCTCACCAAACTTGTTAGTGACCCGCTCTGATACCAATTGTTAGATCCGGTTTTAACAATTTTAACCAATTTAAATTGTTATCCTGTGACTTGAACGATTGTAAGCATAATAAAGTAAATGACACGGGCAATTTTTACGAGGTTCGGTATAATTCTACTCCTCGGGGCCACGCCCAGCTATTGAACAATCCACTAAGATATCAAGATTACAAACACCAATTGGAACTTACACATAATAAAGATTCCCTCTTAATTTCTGTCAACGCCTTGTAGAATCATCTTCTAGACTTGCTCAGCGAGCACCACTCGTCTTCTAAGTCTGCATGCTTGAACTCCCTTCAATTCGCAAATGATCTTCTCCCGAAGACTTCAAGTTCTTCCTCCAGAAGAACCAAAACAATCACCACAATAATAACTGCACGCTATATTTTTGAACACCCAAGGAGTTGAACGTTTATGCACTAGGACAGTGATACTTATAGATTAGCCACATGAATACATTTTATAATGTGAGCAATATTCTGTTTTTCCAAAACAGAATTTTCTTCCCTGTTTTAGGAACTCTTCCAATCAATTAAGTATCTTCCATATCTAATTACATCAAGGTTTCTAATTCAAACCGGCAATTCCTCAAGAACTCTATCTTTCCTTGTGTTTGTAAAAATAGAAGTTAATCTAATTAATTTGAGAAGGAATCCAATCTTAATTAGAAAAGTGTTCTTGACCTTATTAAACAAAATGCCAACTGTTGATGTGACTCATAACAGATTTCTTTCTCAACTAATTAGAAACCAAATCAAATTTGTTTATTAGAAAGCACATGGATCTTGGCTTGAGTTTTGAACTTAAGTATTAATGCCACGAATGCCAATAACTTAACAAATATTGATATTTTTTAAATACCAATTATTCTAAAAGCTCAAGTTGTTAAAGGCACAACAATGAATATCAAATGGTTCAATACCCTCTCGCATATGCGGGCTCGTATGGGAACAACACATCCGTGGGAGAACATAGGGCACCAAGGCAAACACACACCACACATCTGTACGGGAATAGCACATTTGTGGGAGAATAAACAAAGAAATATAGGCTCCTGGGATTTGATCACTTGACCTCCCGCTTTGATACCATGTTAAACACCAATTACTCTATAAAAGCTAAAACTGTTAAAGAAAGGCACAACAATGTATATCAAATGGTTCAATAATATTAACCTTTCCATTATGTACCCTCTTGAGTGTTAAAACCTAGTTAGATATAATAGGCTTGAAGTCCATATTCGGATCGGGTCCAGCATTTACTGGATTGTTAAAGTCATTTGGACTGCTATTACATGTAAGGACCTGAACCTAACTAATCTAAGTTCTATTTATTGAAAATAATAATTAGGATTGTTGTCATACTTAGTTGGGCACTTTTCAGAATTTAATAAAGAAAACTAATAAACTAATTAGAGCAATAGATCAGTTTTGAAACAATTATACCCAAATTGGAGATCTATGACTAATTAGGCAACTTAGGGGCATGGAATGTAATTATGTTCGAAATTATTGTATGGGTCTTATAAGGGGTGCGTGAAGTGGAAGAGAGAAGTGGGGGTGATCGAAGGAAAGCTTCCATAACCACTTTCTCTATCTGTATGAATGAAGAAAAAGGAATTAAGAGGAGAGTTTTGGAGAAGGAAAAGAGGAAGAGAAAGCCTAACCCTAGCCGCCCATCTTGGTGGTGAAGAAGAAGAGGAAATGAGGAAGAAGGGAGAACAAGAATTGAGGGAATGAAAGGAGGAAGAAGAACCCCGGAATCTGAATCTCAACACATCATAGGTAAGTCTCATTTTCTGTATGATTTGCATAGAAGACCGGATGATTTTCGATTTAGTGTTTTTCCGTAAAAAGGTTTTATAATTTGTTTTGGATTTGTGTTCATTGTTGATATGTGTGTTTAATCGATTTGATTCATGAATTAAAAGACAATGTATGATTTCTGTGCCTTGGAAACGATTTGAGTTGGATTCGTAACATGCAAGAGACCTTAAGTATCAAACCTGGGTTATTGGCACGAGATCCATCGACAGACACCGACACACTGGCGGCCCTTCCGACAGAACCCAAAAAACACAGGTGACCTCCACTAGTAGGCACTAGTACACTAATGAACCTACCGACAAGAACCACATTTGTACTATTTTTATCCCACTGGTACCCACGGGTACACCGGTGAGGTTACCGATGGGAAATGAACCTGTGATGTTACTGACGTTGAATTGGGTTCTGAACATTGTTGTTTGTGGATTTGGTTTTCTAGTAATGAGACTTGATAATTGGAACCAAAGTATGATCTGAAGACTCTAGCCTACCTGCAGGAAATCAACTTTGAGTTACATAATGAACTGGGTTGGATTGTGAGTGCCAGGTGTTTGAGAAATGGTCTCATAGAATTAAAGAATGGTCGGAAGGCTCTAACCTACCTGCGGGGAATCACCTTTGAGTTCTTTGGTGTAACCTACACACTAATTGACTTATTGATCTGACTTTACCTGGATTACACTCACAATGTACTTAGTGATTGGAAATGAACCTTATATGTTGTTTTGATGACCTTATATGTTGTTTTGACGGTACTTATAGAAAGGAAGCCCGTGATGGCACCCAGCGGATGATTCGTATGTATGGGCGCACGGATAGCTTCCGATGGAGGTTATCACTGGATGTCCAACTGATGTTGGGTTGCTAGCTTGTCCGATCAACCGGGTAGTGACGAATAAAGTAAATAGTATGGTTTGGCATGAGCACTAATAGGAAACCCGTGATAGTTCCTAGTAGATTATCCGTGTGTATGGGCACATGGATAGTTTCTAATAGAAATTATCATTTGAGTCCTAATTTTAATTAATGAATCCATGCAAGGCTTATGTAAGTTGTTAAGTGAGCCCGAGAGGTGGAAACTACGAATTATCCTTGCGAGATCATTTGGAGAGGTTGACTATATATGTGGGTTGAAAGGTCCCACTTAAATAAGGGTAGGATTCTTGCGAGATCCTATACAGTTGGTTAAACCTTGAGTAGCCACTCTCTAAAATCAGCAAATAGTGACCTTCGTGCCATATTGATGGGTTAGCTACCCTACGAAGAAGAGGGACATTCGACTGTTCTTGGTGACCTATGTCCAGAACTTGTTTTGGTTGGAAGCTACTGTGAGGGGCACTTACTAATTGCATGAGTTTAGTACATTGCAGATCTCATATCATTCTTGCATTCCCTTGATTGAGCATGTCATGTAATTCATCTGAATGACATCCTCACATTACATCTCATTTATCATCCTGTAAACTATCATTATTACACTTACTGTTTACCTTATGATTATTCGAGCTTGTTGTTCCATGGATTATTCGTTAACGGTATTTTATGAGGATTGGTGACATATATGGTCTTCGTGGGCATTCCAAGCTCACGTGACTTATTATGTTGCAGGTTGAGTTGCGATGATGCCTGATAGGAGACTCGATGCCGACTTGCTTCATCCCAGCTCTAGTATTAGAGTTATTGTTAAATATGGTACGTTTATGGTAGTTTGATTTTGGTGTTGTATTGTATGGTTGTATAAATATATTTGGACCTGTGACCCTCCTGAGGTCACATGGATTTATGTACGTCATTTCTTTTGTTTCCGCACTCTGAATATTTAATGAAAGTAATTCATGTTACTTTTTTCTTTGTATTTGATATGGCAATCCACGTTTCATGCGTGGTTCACCCGCATGTCGCACAATGAAACCGTGCCTCCCACCTAGGGATTTGAGCTGTGGGTTTTAGAGCGTGACAATACATTATCCCTAGGGGTGTACAACGGGTCGAATCGCCTACGTGTCAGCCCGGCCAACTCATGCCATTCTGTGCCTAGGGGTCATGACCCACAGCACGACAAGACGAGCCAGCCTGGGTGTCCAACTAGCACGACTCTTACCATGCCATGCCAGCCATGCACAGCACGTTGTACTGTCCAAATTATACCCAAGCAAACATGAAAATTAACATATTTATCCCCAATACACACTAGTACGGATATAGGGATCCCAGGCTAAATTAAGTAAGCCAATGTCTGTTATACAAAGTATAACAAGCCATCTTGAAAGGGCTGGGGTGAGTGCCTATTGGTCCATCATATGGTGGTCTAAGCCAATGTCTGTTATACAAAGTATAACAAGCCATCTTGAAAGGGCTGGGGTGAGTGCCTATTGGTCCATCATATGGTGGTCTACTGGGCAAAAATTGGGAGTGGCCCATCAACTCTAGTCCCCCTGGGTTCAAATCATTGACCAAGTCATATTTAGGCCGGTTTATTTCATTTCGAGTAAACAATGCCTTTTTGACAAGTGTTTTTATTTTAACAAGATAAGAAGCGGCAAAATGGTATTAAAAAATAGCATGAAAATAAAATAGTTTCAACAAAAATATCACTCAAATGACCAATTCGATTCTTGCAAAGTAATTTGGAAAGTCGAAAATCAATTGTTGCAACATAATCGATTTTTAGGCTAGGCATTTCATTTGAAATTGTTTCTTTTATCAAACGCTTTAACATGTATTGCTAAAGCACTTCTAACCTCAGGAATCACTTCCAGGAGCAAAAAAAGAAAACAACGCTAAACATACTCTAATTAATAATATCTTTAATTAGACCAACCCAAACATGTCAAGTTTCGTTGGGTTTGATGGGCTATTTTAGGCTCTTTAACATGACAACTCCAACTGTATCCAACCGACTCATCCCAAACACGACCTTGACCCGTTTATTGCCATACCGAGCTAATTAGCTCGATTTTAGCTTGGGCTCGGTTCGTATGAGACGAGCTTGAGCTCTATAATTAGGCTCGTGAGTTGAGCTTGAGCTCAAAAAAGCTCACTATCTTAACGAGTTTGAATCAAGTTTAAGTAGGCTCGGTTCAACTTATATATAAAATTATACATTTATATTCCTATATCTTATGTTATATATTAATATACATGTTGATTTATTATACTTTATATAATAGCAACCATCAACTATAATATTGATGCATTGAGATTAAGCTATTCTTCTTTGCAAGCCGAGCCTTTTACGAACCGTGCGAGCTTTTTGCGAGCTGAGCCTAAGCCTCAAACATTTTAACGAGCTTAAGCTGAGATCGAGCCCTAAAATTTTAACAAGTCTGAGCCGAGCTTAGTCTTGCTCAAGATTTATGAGCATGAGCCGAGCTAGGCAAAGCTCGGCTCGGCTCGTCTACAGCCCTAATTACTATCTCTTCTTTTCCGGTCTTAATTATTTGAACTGGTGCTTAAAATTTTGTATGGTAAAAGCTGACTATAGATGAGGATAGGGATGTACAAACGTGATGGGCCACCATGTCGGTCCGGCCCTGTACGATTTGGATTGTGCCCAAGAACAGACCGACACGATTGGTAATGTGCCTAAGGGTCATGTCCCACGGCACGACACGGCCCAAGTACGAGCACGAGTAAAATTTTGGGCATTTTATATGCAAAGCAAGAATCCTAACCCGGCACAATAATAATCGTGGCCCGTTCCATGTAACTCTTGGGGCCCAAAAATAAGGCACGACACGATAAATAATCGAATCGTGCTGTGCTCGGCACGAAGCACGGCCGGTACGAAAACATTCGTGCCAGGTCGGCATGCACGGGCCGAATATACATCACTAGGTGACGAACATTTCCCAGTAAAATTAGAAAAAACACATAAACTGTAGTGACCCGAACCTAAAAATTAATATAATAATTAATTTGTGATTATTAAAATGAATTAAATGATTATGAATGAAATATAACTTCTTATTTGATTGTTTTATTCCTTTAATTTATGCAAGGAAATTGGAATTAGTTGATTAGAAAGGATCATAAGTATTAAATTATTTTAATGTGTAAAAATAAAGAGAAATGAGTGTGTATATAAACTGGTTATATTGGTAATATGTTTTGATAGTAATATTGCAGAATTGGGGTCAAACTATAATTCAAAAAAGCTTAGTAAGTATGGTATAATTAAGCATAATTAAGTTGGACTTTGAACAGGGTTAGTGGGCTTTGCTCAGATCTGATTTTTGTGGACCTATGTTTAGATCCATGGTTAATTTAGTAATTTTAGATTGATTCAAATTTAAATTAGAAAGATAAGAGAGAGTTTCCATACGAATAGTGTTTAGTTATGGAAGGACTCTAAAGAGAATCCTTCCATATTCTTTGAGGAAGGTGCTTATTGAATGAAAGGAGGCTAAGGAGAGATTGGATTCAAAAAGGGAATTAAAATGAGGATTAGGAAGGTGCATGAAGAGCAAGAAAGAGAAAAAGAAAGAAAAATGTGACAAAAGTTTCTAAAAGAAGGGAGTGTGTAGAAAAAGAGAAGAAAGGAAAGAGAAAGAAGAAGAGGGTGTCGAAGCAGAAAAGAGAGAGTGAGAGAAAAGGAAGAAGATAGGAGGAGGAGAAGAAATAAGATTTCTGCAGTTTTCTAGATTTTCAGCAAGAGGAAGGTTCCATCGTTTCTCCTCATATTATCTATGATAGTGTCCATTGGTGTGGGTGCGTGAGATGATGTCTATATGTGTGTGTATATATGCATATAAGTTATGTATATGCATGTTTGTGCATCTAATCTCAGATCTAAGGAAGTTACTTGTATAAACTACATGTCATGTTGTAATATTCGCTTGTAAAGTGCATACTTTCTTTTATGTGATTCCTATGCTATGAATGTGTTTCATATGTGTTTAGGCATATATATAAAGATATATATGTGTGTATGTGTATATATATGTGTGTGTGTGTACATGTGTGTATATGCATATGTATATGTTGTATATTCATGAGATATGATAGAATGGATGATGGTTAAAAAGGTTGAAAATAGATGTAAGAATGAAGGGTTGGGTATTAAATGATGTGCAATACAACCATGAAGTGAATGAGGTAAGAAATATGGTTTTTCTGGGATTTTACGAATGGCTCGGTCGACCGATAGTCAACAGAGATGTTTATGGGTGTAGAATTGGTCTTGGGTTAGGTGACTGACATATTTCGGTCGACCAATAGGTTCAGTCGGGTTTCAGTCGGGTTGGAGGTCGACCTCCATTTACCAAGTTGGTCTGATTAAGGTGAAAACTTTCGGATTGCATAATTAGATATTTTGGGGATTGAATGTGGTGATGGTTTGTCAAATTTTTATGTTTATGATTGTGTGTGTAATAATGAGAGGTGTTGGCCATATTTTGCTATCCTACTTGGAATGGTATGGTGGGTTATGACTATGACATGAATTGATATGAGTGTTCTAACATGTTTACAATGTGTATATGATGGAATTAGGTGTGTCTATGTGTTTTTCATGGGATATGTATGGGTTGTGGTGAATGATACTCCATGTGTGACCAACCGGTGCATTAGATATGCATGGGAATGATGGAATTGTGTATGAATGATGATGATGGTAGTGTTTGGTAAGGACTATCCCGCTGTGGATTCCTTGGGTATGAATCCCAAAACTTGATATAGATGTGTGTTGTGATGAGGATGATTCATGTGCGAACTCCTTGGGTGAGAATCCCTAAATTTGATAAGGACGATCCCGATGCGGACTCCTTGGGTGTAAAGCCCAAAACTTGAAGGAAACAAATAGTGATGGGATATTGCGTCCTGTTGGTTGAAAATTCTACAAAACTACGATGTACATGTGAGATATGAGAATGTGTCGAATGCAAAATAATGATTATTTGAAAACAGCTGATCACCGGATTTGCATTAATTAACATTCATAATTTGTATGTTGCATTGCTTGGTTTCAATCATCACCTAGGAATGAAATCAAACGGATTTATTCAATACAAAGCAGATAACATTGTTATGTCTGAATTCAGCCATCAACCAAATGAAAATGGTTTTAGGCATTTGAAAAAAAAAAAAAAAAAAAAAAACCAACCTATACAATATTTGCTAGATATCTATTAATGGAGGATCAAGCCATCTTCTGGAACAAAAGAATATTGATATTATCTCTGTACAATATTTTGTAAATACAACTTCATTACATTTCCTCCTACATTGTACTACTGAAAAAGAAACTTGAAGAACATTATATAGAGACAAAGATATACGTAACTCATACTACTTGGATATAAATGCAGCAAGCCTGCATCAAATAGAGCTAGGAAACAAAATAGACTTTTGATATCCAATTTAAGCTTGCATGTTTGGCTTATTAATGTAAAACCCAGGCATAAAGTCTTTTCACCTTTTTTTAATAAATCTATCCAAGAATTCCCAAAGAGAAATTGATTTAACTTGTTTGTTGGATACATGTATGTTATCAGACTGGTTCGATGCCAGTGTTGATCACTGATCGGACGGCTCTGACGAACCCCTTGGAGAAGATTCAGACCCAGTCTAATAAGATTAGTTGACAACTCCCTATCAATGCCAGTAATTTCTAATAAATTAGATAATTCAACTTGACTTGATCTTGATCTAATTAGTACGGAAGAAAGTTTCATATGGTGTTGATGGATTATTCCTTACTTCCTGATATACCCAGTTTATAATAATATATATATGGTTTGTTCCATCTTGGAAGCTTCAATCTTGATTAAAAAAAAAAGCATGTCTTCGCCTACAATGGTTCAAGCAAAGGGATCACTATATAAAGGGGTGAAAGTTCTCTTCTAAATCATCAACAAGAGTCCCTTCCATTGATATTATCTCCGGTCGTTTTTATAGAGTTGCCGGCGATGGCGCGGCTTTGCCCTTGCTTAGTATATGCGTTAGCAGTTTGTGTGCTTGCTACTAGTGCTGTAGCAGATAATCATGTAGATGATAAGCCTTACATCTATGCATCACCACGACCTCCACCATACTACTACAAGTCTCCTCCACAACCTTCCCCATCCCCTCCTCCACCCTATTACTACAAGTCCCCACCTCCACCTGAGAAATCACCACCCCCTCCCTACTACTACAAGTCCCCACCACCACCACCTAAGAAGTCACCACCTCCTCCCTACTACTACAAGTCCCCACCACCACCCAAGAAGTCACCACCTCCTCCATACTACTACAAGTCCCCACCACCACCTAAGAAATCACCACCTCCTCCATACTACTACAAGTCACCACCACCACCTAAGAAATCACCACCTCCTCCATACTACTACAAGTCCCCACCACCACCTAAGAAATCACCACTTCCTCCATACTACTACAAGTCCCCACCTCCACCTAAGAAATCACCACCTCCTCCCTACTACTACAAGTCTCCAGCACCACCCTCTACATCCCCTCCTC
>JAUPMG010113576.1:0-11945 GCA_031762675.1 Pachysandra terminalis | reverse complement strand
GAAACTTCTCATTATACATAAAATTGATAAGAAACCTATTTAACCAACTTTAGATAGGCTCATCTTGGTTATTACTCCATGGAAACTTTTCCCCGTATAATGGCATGTTGATCATATCATTCTGGAAGATAAACAAATCTTCTTCTGCATCTAGAACTACCTCTCCAAACCATCCTTTTCTTCTCAAAGGAATAATGAACGAGTCTTAATAAGTGACACTAAAGTCCCCTCCAATACACCAAACTCCATTCCACTGACTTTTAATCTCATCTAGTTCATCCCAAAAGTGCCTTCTCTTGCTTGCTTCTACAGTAGGACCATAAACTGTATTGCATAACCAATTCACCTCTTTCACCACCTTTCTAAACAATACAGAAATGGAATGTTGCCAATTATCATCTTTAGGCCTTCCGTCATTTTCCTGTGCCAAAGCATAAGATACTCCCTGCATCTTTAGAAAAGGCAAACAAGTCCACCCTTCATCATATCTGCTACCTAATGCAAAAACCTCTCTGTTGTCTAAAACTTCCAATTTGGTCTCTTCAATCATAGCTATATCATCTCTATTCTCCCTTACCAAATACATTACATCTCCCCCAGTCCCCCTCTCCACCCAACCGCCCATACAGTCCATACAAAATGCTCATGATGAAACAATAAGAAACCCCCTTCTTTCTTCTTTTCCCTCTAACCCCTCCATCTCCAGAAACGTCCCTGGCCCCCTTCTCCCTGAATCCTTTTACCTATTACAAAACTATTCTCCAAGAAAGAACTACCCTGACATCTCCATTTGCCGTTGCTGCTTCCTTCTTTTATTGCCCTATTCCACTTTTTCAATCTATAAAAGAATTCTCAATATTGGGGATCAACTCCCAAAAGAATATACCATCCTTCTACTCATCTCCACTGCCTTAGCAATAGATTTCAAACTTACAATCGTTCGCTAAACTGGTACCGACCTCTCAAAGCCAATTGAGGCATCATCTTAGTCTTTAGATACCACTCTCACCAAGCTTCTGAAGCCCTTATTACTAGTTGACCCAATTTTCTTCCTTCTACTCTAAACCTTCATTTTAACACAAGAAGATGGTCCAACCACTCCATTAGAGGCCCCACCCTTGAGAATAGAGGACTTGTCATTCTCCATCGCAGGAGGTGTCATAGACAAAGGATTTTGTAATGTCTCCTTGACCTCTAGCATCACAATTCTATCATCACGGCGTGAGACATCCCCTCCATGAGTACTGCTCAATGAGCAGATGTAGAATTTATAGCCAATACATTTTCATGATTTATATGATGAATGGTTTCCTGCTCTGTAATGTATTATGTAACTTGTAGCTAATTAGAGACAATGATTCTATTAGCTATAGTTGAAAACCATCATGGTTTTAGTAGTTTGGTGCCCTCTCAGCTAGCTTTTGCTTATTGCATTGCTAACATTTATGGAAGTTATTCTCAATGGTTATTTTCTGTTTTCTTTTTGGCATTCCAGAGTGTTATTCCTCAAAGGGGAAGTGAGGTGAATCTCACCCTCGGTGGTATTGACCTCAACAATTCAGGCAGGTTAGCTTGGTTCCTTGCTTTTCTGATTAACTTATTATTACCATGATAATGTGAGAATATTAATTCGTAGTCTGTTGTTAACATTTCTCCTTTGGACAATATTGTAGTGTGGTTGTCAGAGCAGATAAAAAACTCTTGACTGTGCTATTTCCCGATGGTCGTGATGGGCGAGCTTTCACACTCAAGGTGCTTTTTTTTTTTCCGTGCTTGATCCTACGTTTCATTTTTCAAGCGAATGGTCCTCACAAATTTCTCTTATTTTCAATTTTTTCTGAAAGGTTTTCATCTTCCATTTTTTTCTCCTCCTATTTTCTTAAATCTTCTGCTCTTTCAAAAAAATAGTCACTGCTTCGTAACCCTAGACACCAGCTCACACCTTCAACTCCCTTTTAACTTCTCCATATATTTAAATGACTCCATATCTTATTTCTTGTCCTATCTATTTTCTTTTCTTGCCTGGTGCCTACTTTTATGTTATCAGCTTTTCAGTTCTTATAATTTTGATGAAGTCTAAGGTCCATGTTAGTAGACTGGTAGGACTAGGGGTGTGAATATGCATTCAGGTCTGATCCAGGTAAAGAAAATCTTGATCCTACTTAAAGTCATGGTCTGGGTCTCTGAGCAGCACCATTGGTACAGCCCTAGCCAGCTTTTTGGAGCTTTTCGCCCCCTTCGAATGTGGAGTAAGAGTGTGAGCTGAGAGATGCATATGAACAATGCAACCACTACTAATAAAATAAAATCAACTCTTTTGAAGATATTTAATCATAGAGGTCCCTTTCATATGGTTTCTGTTGAGTCTTAAAAGATGAGATGAGAAATATATAACTCCTTAACAGGTTTTTGTAGATATACAACTCAATAATAGATTTTGTTTCCGTATAACAAGTTCATGTGAAAAAAAATGGTAAGGAGGTGTCCGAAAATATTCTTAGACTTGGCCAATCCATCACATGAGGGAGGACAAAAAATAAAAAAAGGTTGATTTTGATAGTTTTTGTTTGGCATTGGTGGTGTTTGGCTGCTTGTTGGTTGTCAGTGGCTGTTGTTTATTGGTGTTGGGCTGCACCAAGGTGCTTAGTCTATGATCTTTTTGGGTAGCTGAAGAAATGTAGAAGAAAGAAGAGGGAGAAGTAAGGGATATCTCTTGAAATCAGTGAAAGATGACCTTAATCAGAGCAAAGAGACTACAAAAAGTATATTTGATAGAGAAGAAGAGGAAATGAGGAAGTTTGAAGGAGGGGAGAAGAAAGATTCTCTTGTAGATCTTCTCTTTCCTTACCTTGGTAACCTTTTATATATTAGTGAAAAAGTTACTTTGATAAAAATAAAGGACCCATAGTGTTCTAAGTAATAAGTTTCAACTTATGAAACATAATATGATTTAATAGAAGCATGTCGATCCCATATTCCCAAACACCCAAGTTTATGAGAGTGCAATAACAAGAGAATCAGAACAAAACATATCGATTCATCTATCCTCCCCCTTAAGCTGGAGCATAGATATCACATGTGCTTAACTTGCCATGCGAATCCTGAAAAGCATTAACAATTGCTTTAATGTAATATCGGGCAATTGAGATTCTTATTGACAAATCAGAGTGGTTTGGATTAATCTTTCTGCTATTTAAAACGATATTCTTGTCTCAATGTGCTTTGTTTTCTCATCTAAGACAGTTACAAGCAATATGGATGACAAATTGATTATCTAAGGTTGTAATGTTGCAATACATGTTGCTGGACCTTTTTGGGGACATGCCAGCGACATGGGGCAAAAAAATAAAAATGAAGAAGTGGTGGGGTGATGAGGATGACAAATTGATTATCTAAGGTTGTAATGTTGCAATACATGTTGCTGGACCTTTTTGGGGACATGCCAGCGACATGGGGTAAAAAAATAAAAATGAAGAAGATGGTGGGGTGATGAGGATGACATTGAGCCGGGATACCACTCTTTATGGATGTGATGTACTGATGTCTACTTATTGTGTTTACTCATTTCATCTAATTGTATTATGCCATTTGGATAATTTTAGTGTTTTTAGTATATTTAAATATATTTAAGTCTTATTTGGACTATCCTTGTGAATGATTCCTCAATTTTCCCCATGTCGTATGCAATCATACTTCCCCAAGTATATGCCATTCACTATATATGCCTTTTTCTTGTCATATTTTGGGTATTTATTTAAGTCTAAATTGGTCTGCTACAAAGTTTCATATATGAGAAAAGCCATATTTTCACCCATTTTTCCATTTTTTCCCCCCATGTATCACTACATGTCAATGACATATGGGAGACATGGTGGAAAAAATCGTTGGTGCGACTTTTGCCTATATGTCTTGTCGCCCCCTTCAAAATTAGAGACGTGCGACATTTAAAACACTGTGATTATCACAATGGAATGTGTTTCTGTAAGGACTTCAACACCCATCTATACGAGAAGATAATGAAATCTCAGCCGTTAATGCGAGGCACCATCAATCTGTTTTCCAGTTTAACCAACAAGTATGCAGCCATAGTCTGTTTTTGATTCAAATCAGTAAACTGAATGTACAATAACTACTGGTTAACCCTATCACCAAACATTCCAGGCCCTGTTGTCATCACAATACCCTGTTACCTATAAGTTCTCATGGTTTTGATACAATAATATTTTGCTCAAAGACCCTTGGAGATACTTTTGAATGCGAACAATTGCCTCTTAGTGATGCTTACATGGACCATGTGTAAATTGATACGTCACGCTCACAAGCAATGTCCAGATGTTTAATGGTCAAATATTTAAGTTTCTGAACAAGTTTTTTGATAGTAAGTAGGATCACGTAATGGATCATATTTTTGAGAACAAAGTGGATGATTTACCACAATTGGACTTTTATTGGCTGTGCTACGAGAAGATCTGTTTCCTTGAACATGTGACTTCAATCCCTAGAAAATATTTGAGAAAACCAAAGTCCTTGATATTAAAGAGACTTCTAGGTATTTCTCAACCTTGTTAGTCTCCTCAATATTTCTTCAGTGGAACCATATCATCCACATATACTATAGACATATTTTTTTGATGAATAATGATGATAATATATATTAAATCAATTATGTAAAGTCAGGCTACAATTGCTGTTTGAGGACTGCCCAAAGTAAAAAAGAAAGCTACACGCACTGTAAGAAAATATCAAAGGCGATATCTCCAGAATCAGGATAACAAAAAACATACTAAAATAAAAAGATAAAGAAGATAAATAACAAAGAAAATGGAGGTATGTCAGTCACATCCTTGCAAACATCTCCTCTGAGGGGCCGCCATAAAAGAAGACATCTCTACCTGCATTTCCTTTGGCAAAAGTATCTGCTAATGTGTTAGCCGTGCGAGAATGTGAAAACGAGATACTCAATCCTCGTGCTAGATGCCATGCCATCAGTACGAGGTTACACTATGCCACTATGGACATTGTAATATGTTTGAGTCTGAGGTCTTTCTAATGAACCCCTGCTCTTAATGGTTGTTTCACCCCATAGATAGCTTTTTGTAAACAACATGCTTTCTGCATTTCCTCTTTGGATAAAAGTCCCAGAGATAATTCCATATGAGATATGTAAGGGGGTGTGAATGTAATAGAAAGAGAAACAAGAGAAAACATATCTATTCTTCTAAAGTGTATGCTAATCAGTGATATGTTATGATTGTTCGAGTCTTTGACTCTTTGAGGCTGTTGACTAATGATATGTAAATTCAAAATTCTAGTTATGTGACATCATTGATTGACTCTGAAGGAGTCAAATTTTACTTTTTATGTGCTGTTATTATTTATTCATTGAGATCATTAGATTCTTCTGGATGATAGAAGAAGAGTTCAATAGTTTTAGAGTTCTCTTCTTCTTTTTCTTCGTCTTCAATAGTTTATCAATGTAGAGTCTATTGAGTCGGGACCCTCTAACGTTAGATTTCTAGAAATGGGCCTATTATACAGGTTCGAGGATGATAGGCCACCTTTTTCCAAAATTTATAAATTTAATTGTACTGATTTCCTGATCTCTATCTTTCCCTCCCTCCTCTGACATTTTTCTTTGCAAAACCACATCCTATACTCCAAAAGGTTACCTATTTTAAAGCGCTTGTATAGATTTATTTAGACTTGGATTGGAGGACCTTAGTCTAGGCCCTTATATTACATGCACATAGATGTACCAATGATTACATAGAGACCAAGATTTTAAATATTGATATCTAGGAATATATTGGCCTCCCCAAAATAGTAAAATTGAGGGATATATCAAGGAAAATATTGGTATCTCCAAAAATTCATTCTGATGATTAATAAAGTGCTGTTAATTATCAAAAAAAAAAAAAAAGAATGAAGAAAGAAAGATGGGGGAAAAAGGTGGAAATTAGGACTAAAAGTTTGTGAGATGCTGATTTAGATATGCTTATTCCTAGATAATGCGAAACATTATAAAGATAATGATATTTGACAAAGAATGCATGTATAGGCAAATAAGGTGCACGTTGTTATGCATCTCATTCATTAAAACTTTACATATTCACCAAAAACTAACCTGCAACTTATAGTCATGACTTAGATGGGAGATGTTCATAGTGGTTTTAACTTCGACCACGTATAACTCACAATTGCACACATTCGGATAAACCATGATGAATTATTGTTTTAATTGATTTTTCACACCACCCTAAAGATGCATCCAATGAAATTGCATTTTGTCCCTCTTTTACTCCCAAGATTCGAATGACCATGCCAACTAATATCAGGCAGCCTCCTTTCTTCCATCTTGGGCTGCTTTCCACTTTCCATCTAAGACTCAGTATAGCTACAATAGTTAAAGTAACAAACAAGGAATGCCTAATTTAGTATAGAATAAACGACATTCTTTTTTGAGATTTTGATATTCATAATCTAAGAATATCCTAAATAGGCTAGTTCAAAAGGATTTAGATACCCATAATTTGACAGAAAGATATGTTTTTTGATAGATTGGAATGGAGGAACAGAAACTGTTCTTAAGCCCAATTAGTTAGGATACGACATTTTGTTGTTGTTGTTTCTGTTTTTAGTTTTATCTTAAAATATATTTATATTTCAAAATAATAATTTTCTACTATAAATACATAATATGACCTAATATTGTTCATTTCTTTTTATTAAAAATATATGTTTTGTGTTTTTTCACATTTAATAGATTTTTTTTAAATTTTTTAAATTTTCAAAAAAAATCATGTTAAATAAATAATATGCTAACCTTATTTTGGTAGAAGGTAGACTAAACTGGTCACCGTTTTATGACATAAATACTAAATATATAACAAATTAATGCTTAACTTTTTGTTTTTAACATATATATTTCATAAAAACAATTAAAACAAGTAATTTAATCAAGAATTAATTGTCTTGGCCAATTAATGGATTGGTCCTTCCCTTTAATACATATAACTAATTCATGACCTAAGTTTTCATTGAAAACCAAAAAGTTTGGTTTTCCCAAATTTTTTGATTTCCAAATCCTATGAATAATCAAATTCTTGTTGAAATGCATGCCAATCCATCATAAAATTGGGTTCGGATGTGATATTGGACCAAAAAAGTTGAAGTATAGAAGCATTTTGGGGGGCGGTTTGGAAGAGTTTGTCAATTGAGGTTAGGGAAATATCCTTCATTTTAGTCAATATAGCTCTTTTGTAACAAAAACAAGCAGGCGGATATTTGCATTAATTATGATATATAATGGTAATATACCTAGATATTTTGTAAAATTGGATTTCCCCTCTGATTTATTTTGAAACCTTTGCATATATTATGATATATAATGGTAATACACCTAGATATTTTGTAAAATTGGATTTCCCCTAATTTATTTTGTAACATGGGGAAGCCAGATATATTTAGGGATATATCGAGATATCTTGAACCATGACATGGACATTAAAGTTGTTGTCACATCCATCTTTTTTTTTTTTTGTTTCTTTTTCTTGTCAACGGGAAAGAGATATAATGCTACTTAAAAAGAAGATATCAAGAATCCCTTGTTTAAGTCAAATGGACGTAAGGGGCAGACAACCTGTCAATTGCTCACAATATTTGATGCATGTATCTTGAAACCCTTGACAAGTCCTTGGTAGGTTGTTTATTCTTATAATATTTTTCATTTATACAAACAACAGTATGAAATGTTCACGAGGTAAGAGGGCAAAGACCTATATACATGTAAAGTTTGCAATGCAGTCAGTGCCACCCAAAAGAAAGGGCCACTCCACCCTACTCACAAGGCCCACACCTCACTACAACCACCTACAAAACTCAAAAAAAGATAGATCTTTGACTTTAGGAAGAATGGAGGACCCTTAGTTTAACAGGGAAATTGCACTCATCACCAAAAAATTAATCCAATATTCATTCCCATCGAAGGTCCTGGTGCTCCTTTCTCCCCACATGGACCAATAGATTGCCTTAGGATTCATCACTCAGGGTGATGAATCCGGTATATCCCTCTTCGGAGAGCTTAGACAAGGTTGGAGGTGCGTGAACAGTGATCGTGTGTAGTACGTGAACAGTGACTGTGAATAGTTGCGTGAACAAAGATCGTGAACAGTGATCTTGGGGAAGTTCATCAAAATGAACCCTTTCTCTTAAGAGATTTTGGCTTTCTAGAGTTTCTGGCTTTCTCTCGTCAATCCAACTTCGGCGATGGCCGTTGGCGTTACTCCGCCGGCCGTCGCCCCACCTCCGGTTGCCGCTACTTTACCGGCGGGTGGGAGTAATGCGGTAGCTTCCACATCGGCTCTCCCACAGTCGGCGTCAACCCCAAGTGCTCCCCTTCGCATGTTCGCTGATCGTGTTCGTGCCTTTCCTAAAACCCTTGTCGCGTTTGACGTGCAATCCTGCACATCGATGAAGGGCATGTGGCTATCTCCTTTGCTCCCCATGATTTATCTCAGGCGATTGATGCGCTTGGATTTACGTTGTTCATGAAATTTTCCCAATGGAGGCCGTCTACGGATATCATATGATCCTCGATTGCTCAGTCTTGGGGTTTCTAGGATCAATTTGTGGTTGGTCTTCTGGATTTCCGTCACGTCATGCTACACCTTTCTTCCCACGCTGATTATATCCGTGCATGGACACGAAGTTCCCCATTTATTAAAGGATATATCTTTCGTCTTTTCAAGTGGTTTGCGTCTTTTGATCCAAAGACAAAATTTGCTATTGCTCCAATTTGGGTTAATCTTCCTGGACTCCCTTTGCATTTTTTTAATCCATCCTTCTTGCAACCGATTGCTAATTCTCTTGGTAGATTTCTAAATGTTGATCAAGCAACTCTTGGCCCTACTAGGCCTAGTCTTGCGAAGGTTTGTATTGAGATGAATTTCTCAAAAAAATTACCGGATAAATTATGGATCAGTACTGGTTGTGAATCCGGTTTCTGGCAAGCTGTTTAGTATGATATGGTTCCACGTTATTGTAATCACTGTCAGATGCTGGGTCACATCCTGGCTAATTGTAAGAAGCTTCATCCGGTTGCTCCAACCCCTACTGTTGGCCCTCAGGAACCGACCACGTTAAATAGAAATGCAATAAGGCGTCAGCGCAGACGTTCTCGCCAGGAGCAGTCGGCTGACGGCGTTGTGGATGTTCAACGCATGGGCATTGATATTCCACAGGATAATTCTGCAGCGGTTGTTAATGCTGTTACGGCCCTATCTCAAAGACCTGGTACTGTTATTTGGAACCCTGTCTTTCCTTCTGTGACTGTTCCTGTTGCTGGCGACAGTATTGAGGATATTGTGGCGGACGGTGTCCCTCTTGTCGTTGTTAATGCTTCGTCACCTTCTGTGGTTGTCGTTCCTGATCCCTGTGTTGTGGCTGATATGGGTTTGGGTTGTACGATAGCGACTACTGTTCCTAAGAGTATTGATAAGGGCAAGGCCCTGAAGATATATGATGGTGGGTCCTTGCTCCTAGGCTCGCCTCCTCCATTAATTAATTTAATGGATGGCCCGACGAGTCTGCCTCCTACTACAGACTCCTCTGTTGTTAAGTCTCTCACTCTCAACATATGTGATGAATTTGTGGAGAATTCTAGTGGGAGGATATGGATCAGGTTGATCTTACTAGAGTATCGGATTCGGAATTATGTTCTTCTTTGCAAGGCCCTGTGGCTACGTTTAGTTCGGACCATGGGGAAGATGTGAAAAAATATAAGAGAAGGCGCAGGAAAAAGAAAATTACTTATCTGGAGCGTGGTGTTACTGCTCGTGCCCAGACAAAAGCTACCCTATCTTTTATTGCTCAATGAAGAAATTTTTTCTGATTTGGAATGCAAGAGGGATTGGTAATACGGCTACTGTCGCACATCTTAAGAAGTTAGTTAGGGATCACTCCATGGTGTTGGTTGTGATCTTGGAGCCTATGATGAATTCGAGTTTTATGGAGAGCCTTAGTAAACAGTTAAGACTGCACTCTTATTTATGCAATGAAGACTGTGATGGTAAAGTGTGGGTTTTCTGGGATCCTCATATTTTCAATTTAAGCCTTATGTCTTTGTCTAATCAATTCCTTACAGTTAAGATGGTGGATATTGGTCTTAACAAGGAGATTTGTTTTGTCTATTATTTACGCCAAGTGCTTTCAAGGTGAGAGAAGAGCTTTATGGCGGGATCTCTCTTCTCAGTGTTTCCCTGGACGTGGCTTGTTGTGGGAGATTTCAACACCGTGCTTTTTAGTGCTGAAAAATTGGGTGGGAGGCGGGTTTCGGTTGATGGATGAATTTCAACGGATGGTTAACCACTGTGGACTATTGGATGGGGGCTTTTTTGGCTCTAGGTTTACTTGGTGTAATGAATAAGAGCGGACCAGACGTATCTGGGGTAGATTGGACCGGGCGTTGGTTAATTCTCAATTTTTGCTGGATTTTCGCAATTTTAAAGTTTCTCATTTGGCAAGGATCAGGTTGGATCATTCACCTCCTCTTCTCTCTTTTGGTTCGTATATCTCTCACGGCCCTCGGCCTTTTTGGTTTCAACGAATGTGGACTACCCATGATTCTTTTAATAGCTTTGTGCTTGACGTCTGGAAGGTCCCGAGGCCGGGTAATCCGCTTGAAGTCTTGGCATTAAAGTTAAAGTTTTTAAAGGCGGCTTTGAAAAATTGGAATAGGACTATCTTTGGCAATGTTTTTCAGAAGTTACATGATATGTCCGACTCTATTCTGTCTATAGAGAACTCTTTACAAACAAATTGGTTTGATGCAAATTGTTCTGATCTTAAGGCGCGTAAGGTCGAGTATGAGAAGGTGTTGCTCGAAGAGGAGATTTATTGGAAGCAGAAGGCCAGGATTCGTTGGCTTGAAGAGGGTGATGCTAATACAAATTTTTTTCACTTTGTGACTAAAGATAGAAGGAAGTTTAATCGGATTAGCAACATTCTGCTCCCTAATGGGAATGTCAGTGATGATATTGGGGAAATTCATGATGCTGCCTCCGATCATTTTCAGGATATTTTATCCTCTGAGCCTTGTTCTGGGGATCCTAGTCTGTTGGACTACATTCCAAGTTTGATTTCTTCGGGGGAGAATGATTTTTTTTTCTAGTCCTCTGGAAGATGAAATCAAGTTGACGGTTTTTTCTATCCCTAAGGACAGTGCCCTTGGGCCGGACGGTTTTTACTTTTCCTTTTTCCAATCTTGTTGGGAAATCGTGAAAGACGATGTGGTCAGTGCTTGTCAGGCATTTTTTTTCATGTACTATTTTCCCTTTATCTTTTTGGAGTAACTTTATCAGTCTCATTCCAACGATTTAGGAGCCGAAGTCTTTTTCGGAATTTAGACCTATTAGCCTTTGCAACGTGGTATATAAGATTTGCTCGAAGGTGCTTGTCGGCAGGCTTGGTGTTTTGATGCCTAAGATAATTTCTCCAAATCAAAGAGCTTTTATCAAAGGTAGATCAATAACAGAGAATATCTGTTTAGCCCAAGAGATGACCCAACTTCTGGGTAAGAAAGTGTAGCTGGATATGGCCAAGGCTTATGATAGGATGGACTGGAATTTTCTGTGTTCAGTTCTTAGAAAGTTTGGTTTTAATGATTCAGTGACCCACCTGATATGTAACTGCGTTTCGAACAATTTCTTTTGTATTGTGCTTAACGGTGCGTATAAAGGCTTTTTTTGCGACTTCCAGAGGTTTGAGACAAGGTGACCCCCTTTCCCCCTTCTTATTCGTGATTGAAGTTGAAGTCCTGAGTAGGGGTTTGGGTGCTCAGTTTTTAAATGGGAACATTGGTTATTTTACTACGCCGCGAGGGTGCTCTCCAGTGTCTCATCTTCTGTATGCCGATGATATTATTATTTTTCTGAATGGTAGAAAATCAT
>JAUPMG010113565.1:0-11945 GCA_031762675.1 Pachysandra terminalis | reverse complement strand
TAGATTAGTTAGTTTAATTTCCAGAAATTGTAAAGTTAAGAACATTGTTATTAATAATGTTATATTTTATTAGAACTATGTATTTTACTTCCGCTTATGTTCTTATATTGCTTTCCACTCCCACAGCAATATGGGATGAGAGTCGCAATCCGACCCGGTTATGGATCCACGGATCTAAACTGGTTTGGGTCGTGACACAATGCTTTGACCTACACAGCTGTTCCCCATGACAACAGAGCTACAAACGCTGTGGTAGATGGTATTATTCACTTGTTACACACTCCGGTGTGTGTATTGTTTGATTCTGGCGCATTGCATTCTTTTATTGCAACTAGTTGCATGATCTTTTTGGGGTTATCCCCTAGTTTTTTGGAACATCCTTTGTGCATTGCTAACCCAGTTGGGGGAATCGCTACTCTTCGTCGGGTTTGCCATGCTTGTGTGGTAAGGTAGGCGATCTTAACCTAGAGGCCGACCTTGTAGTGTTAGATATGGCTGAATTTGAAGTGAGTCTTAGCATGGACTGGCTCTTTGCCTATCATGCCAAAGTTAACTGTTTTGAGAGATCTGTTGTGTTTAACCTTCTGGGGGATCATTTTTTGACTTTCCTAGGGTCAAAGAAGGATAGCTACCAGTCTGCTTCTTGTGTGTGGCGGATGGAGTTCAAAACTTATCTTTGGAAGACATTCCTATTGTTCGAGACTTCGGCAAAGTTTTTCAGGAGATTCTGGGTTTACCACCTAAAAGGGGTAGATTTCAGCATTGAGCTCATTCCTGGTACCACTCTCATTTCACTTGCGACTTATCAGATGGCTCCGATTGAGTTATGCGAGCTGAAAGAGCAGTTGGATGGTTTGAGTGCACTCGAATTTATCAGGCCTAGTACATTATCATAGGGTGCACCAGTTATTTTCGAGAATAACAAGGACGGTTCACTTCGTCTCTGCATCGATTACAGGCAATTGAATCGGGTAACAGTGAAGAACAAGTATCCTTTGTGAATAATAGATGACTTATTCGACCAGTTAAGGGGAGACTAGAGGTTAGGGTAGCATGAGCTGAGGATCTGTAAAGAGGACATTTAGAAGACTAAATTTCATACTCGGTATGGGCATTACAAGTGTGTGGTTATGCCATTCTAGTTGATGAATGTGCCAGCGACATTTTTTGACCTTATGCACAGAGTTTTCCGGTCTTTCCTTGATCAGTTCATTGTTATCTTTGTGGACGACATCTTGATCTACTCGAGGTCTGTTGAGAAGCACGAGGAGCATCTTCGGATTGTATTGTAGACATTGCTTGATCACCAGCTGTACGCCAAGTTGGAGAAGTGCAACTTTTGGAGAGATGAGGTCAGATTCCTTGGGCATGTTCTATCCAAGAGTGGAATCTCTATGGATTTAGCCAAGGTCGAGGCAGTTCTTGGGTGGGAGCGACCTAAGAATGCATCAGGGATCAAGAGTTTCTTAGGTCTTGTCGGGTACTATGGGAGGTTCATCGAAAGAGTTTCCTCTATAGGAGCACCTTTGACTCTCTTGACTAGGAAAGATGTGAAGTTCTATTGGGATGAGAAGTGTGATTCATCTTTTGAGGAGCTTAAGAAGAGTTTGACCTCAACACCTGTCCTTGTAGTACCAGTTGTTGGACGGAAGATGGAAGTGTACACAGACGCATCGCTGCAAGGCTTAGGCACAGTGCTTATGCATGATGGACGTGTGGTGGTTTACGCGACATGGCAACTTAAGGTTCATGAGCACAATTACCCCACTCATGATCTCGAGTTGGCCGCTGTAGTTTTTGCTGTGAAACTGTGGAGACACTACTTCTATGGCGAGGAGTTCGAGTTGTTTTCAAATCACAAGTCTAAAGTATATTTTCACACAGAAGGACCTTAACATGTGTCCGAGGAGGTGGTTGGAGCTTGTGAATGATTACATTTCTACACTCGACTATCACCCTAGGAAGGCAAATGTGGTGGCCGATGCGTTGAGCCATAGACCGCGAGGTGTGCTTGCACAATTGATGACACAGGAGTGGAGGTTGTAGGAAGTCATTTCGGACTTGAGAGTTCAGTCAGTAGGCTATCATCATAGAGGTTATCTTTTCATCCTTGTTGCCAGACTGTCTTTGGAACACCGGATTGCTGAGGAACAGAAGGATGATCAGGACTTGCATGAAGAGCATCTAAGACTCACCTTACAGACTTTGGCAGATCACAATTTGTTTGCCAAATTCTCTAAGTGTGAATTCTGGAGAGAAGAGGTTAAATTCCTAGGAGACGTGGTGTCTAAGGATGGGATTACAATGGATTTGGATAAGGTAAAAGTCGTGCAAGATTAGGAACAACCCAAGAACGTTTCAGAAGTTAGAAGTTTCCTTGGACTAGCCGGATACTACCGACAGTTCATCGAAGGTTTTTCTCGTATTGCTACACCATTGACGAAGCTCACAAGAAAGGAGGCTAAGTTCGAATGGAACGAGTCAAGTCAGCAAGCGTTTTCAGAACTCAAGGAGAAGCTTACTTTAGCACCTGTTCTAGGCATTCCTGTTAGTGGTGAGAAGTTCATCATCTATGCGGATGGATCATTGTTAAGACTAGGGTGTGTCCTAATGCGAGATTGAAGAGTGATTCCGTATGCATCAAGACAGCTCAAGCCATATGAGAGGAATTACCCAACACACGATTTGGAACTCGCAGCTGTAGCTTTCACGCTAAAATCATGGAGACATCATCTTTATGGCGAAACTTTTGACGTCTTTTCAGACCACAAGAGTCTGCAGTACCTTTTCTCCCAAAAGGATTTGAATATGCTACAAAGAAGATGGATGGAGCTCGTAAATGATTATGACATCTCGTTGCAGTACCATCCCGGCAAAGCTAACATAGTGGTGGACACGCTAAGTCAGAAACCGTGCAGCATGGTTGCACTTATGATAGTTCAAGAGTGGCTTATATACGAAGCACTCACTGAGATGAATGTGGAGATTAAGGAGGAGGAGAAGGGTGTGAAGCTGTATAACATCCTCACTAAGCCTACTTTGAAGACTAGAATTGTGGAACTCCAAGCCAAGGAGAATTGGATACAAGAGTTAGCCAACGATGCCGAAAGCACGGATTGAACCAAGGGAGAGGATGGAACCATTAAGTACAAGGGACGATTATGTGTGATGGACAATAAGGACATTAAGGCAGAAATTTTGGAGGAAGCGCACTGTTCACGCTATTCAATTCATCCCGGAAGGACGAAGATGTACCACGACATAAGGAGGCAGTATTGGTGGAGAAGAATGAAGAAGGAGATTGAGGAATTTGTGACCAAGTGTGTCACATGCCAACAAGTGATGATGAACACCAAAGACCAGCAGGGTTGTTACAACCTTTACCTATTGGTGAATGGAAGTGGGAACACATCTCGATGGATTTCATTACAGGATTACCTAAGACCCGCAGCAATCATGATATGGTTCGGTTGTGGACAGATTGACCAAATCTGCACACTTCATCGCAGCAAGGACCACGATGAACACCGATGACTTGGAAAGGATCTATGTGAAGGAGATAATCAGACTTCATGGAGTACCAATGACGAAAGTATCAGACCGAGGAGCACAATTTACTTTGAAGTTTTGGGAGAGCTTACACAAGGCATTAGGAACACAGTTGAATTTCAGCACTGCATTTCACCCTTAAATGGACGGACAAACGGAGCGTGTTAACCAAGTTCTAGAAGATCTACTCCGAGCATGTATTTTGGACTTTAAAGGCAGTTGAGAAGACCACTTCTCACTTGTGGAATTCTCATACAACAACAGCTACCAATCTTCTATTGGTATGGCACCACATGAAGCCTTGTATGGAAGACCTTGCAGATCCCCTTTGTGCTGGAATGAAGACAACATACATTGCCTTAGGACGATAAATCATCACTGAAACAACTAAGAAGATTAAGTTAATCAGGGAAAAAATTTCAGTAGCACAACACCGCCAGAAAAAATATGCTGATGTCAGAAGAAGAGATATGGAGTTTATGGTAGGAGAATGGGTATTCCTTACGCTTTCACCAACCAAAGGAGTATTCCGATTCGGGAAGAAGGGTAAACTATCACCAAGGTTCATTGGACCCTTTAAGATATCTGAACGGATAGGAGAGGTGGCTTACAAGTTGTTACTTCCGTCTAGCTTGGACCAAGTACACAACGTGTTCCACACATCTCAATGTTAAGGAAGTACCACCCGGACGCAACTAGTGTTATTGATTGGGAGACTGAAACAGTAATGGAGGAATGTCCGATAGAGATTCTAGACCAAAAGGAGCAAGTTCTGTGGAGTAAGGTGATACTGTTAGTGAAAGTTCTTTAGAGCAATCATGGAACATCAGAAGCTACTTGGGAACTTGAAGACGACGTTCGAGAGAAGTATCTGCAACCATTTGAGTAAGGTAAGCAAATTTCGAGGACGAAATTGTCTTAAGGAGGATAGAGTGTAACAACCCAACTAGTTTATGGGAGTTTAGTGTAATTAATAATAAGGTTGATGTGTAATTAGTTAGAAAATAGGGACTAATTTGAAATTTTTAGTCTAAGCGAATTAGTTGACATTGACCAATTGTGATTAGCGGGAGCACAATAGATTATCTAGAGTGCTTCACACACAATCATAATCTCAAAGTTAAACCAATGGCTGAGATTTTACAGGAATAATTAAACATAATAAAAGGCCAAGATTAAAAGACAATAATACTTAAAACTTAGACAAGGGTAAGTAAGATAAATCCTAATCTAAAAAGGATAGGACTAAGATAATGTTTGAGTTGTATTAGGACTGCTATTTTTCCTAGTCAAAGGAGTAGATTAACTAACTAAAATCCAAGGGCTGGGATTCGAGACAAATCCTAAACTAAGACTAACTCAAAAAACCTACCTAAACCCTGGTTTGGTCGTCCAAACCATTAATCTGAAATCTGGGTTGAGATCTAAAGCTAAGGAAGAAGAAGAAGCTGTTCAAACGTGAACCAGGTTGAAGAAGAAGAAGGATTTGCGCGTTAAGCAAGGTAAACAACTTCAATTTCATTACATATTTGATTTGAATTAAGTGATATCCCATATTCAAGGAATATGACATACTGCATTGAATTCAACTTAAATAAAATACTGTTCTTCATAAAAACTTGAATTTTATAACAATAATCTTCCAAGCATGGTAAGTTTTGATTTTGATTGTGAATTTGATTACGTTAGTTTTGGAATACAAATTAAATATGAGTTTATGTTGATGAAAATTGCTAATTATGTTTTAAAATAGAAAAATTGTGCTTAATCCCTGTTTCTGGGAAAATCGGCGACTTGCCGGCATGCTGGTTCACCCAGAAGGTGTCTAGCAGACCTACCGGTGTATCGGTAACCTGTCGGAACCCTACCGGTTCCCAAAAACTTGTTTTAACCCCCTGAATAGCCTGCCGGAAGGCCAACCGGTGTGCCGGTTAGCCTGTCGGAAGTCATATGTGACTGAGACCTTGAAAACAAGCCCCTGCCTAGCTTGCCAGATGGCCAGCCAGATAGTTTTAGACCCTGTAACTTGTTATTTTGGCCCCTGTCTAGGCTACCAGATGGCCAACCGGTGTGCCGGTTAGCCCACCGGTCAGCTATAGACCTAGATATAAGGTGTTGTTTGGACCTGCCCAGGCAACCGACAGACCAGCCGGCGTGCCGGCCAGCCTGCCGATCAGCCCAGGTTGGGTTGCTTCGTATGATTTGTGATTAAGCTTGATTGTTAGAAAGATTATGATGAATGATCTATAAATTTTGATTGTCATGGATGATATTTATTAAAGGTTGATTTACTTTTTGGATATTCATTATGATTTATCATACATCATGCATTGTTTGATTGATTAGGATAACCTGATGATTTGAATCATGCCTTAAGCTTCATATACGGTATTTAGACTTATTTCACATCTGTACACATGTCGTATGATTAGTTATTGTGCACAAACACCTCACATTGCACAGCACGTCCAATCTGAGTTAATGACCATATGATGGTCATATACTAGACCTGCCATCAGACTTCACTTATGATGAAGTTTCTAATTTAATCTGAGTGGATCATGATTTGGACATCATGATTAGGTGAGGAAGTCCCAGATGGACTAATATTATTGGTTGAGGGATTTGCTACCCCAATATACCCCAGTTTTTATCATCTCGATTGCGTATGATTATACTTAACGGATGCCGAGTGAAATTCTGTTGGCATTCGCTTTATGTAATGCTCACTGAGGTTAGTCCTAATTATGTGACACCTTGGATTTTTGCATTGCCCTGAACGCAAATATGTGGGAGAATTGTGCCCTCTTGGTCGAAACCCCTCAAAACTATAATGCGTACATGGAATATCTTACTAAGAGTGGCCCTGTATGGGGGGGATGGATCGAGAAGACGTCTCGCTCAGTATTTGATTGGTCTAGTGTGCAACTACATAATTCGAATTCTAAACAGCATGCATATTTGTACAGCATGATATTTTACATGGATCACACTTTGTGATCAATATGTTTTGTTGCATGAGCATGCATTCATACATTAATAATCTGAACACGCATATCATATTTTGCATATTTACCATGATTAACTACTGTTTTTCTATTATATCTTTGTATATTGGTATAGACCCTATTTCTTGTTAAAGATGTTACTTAATTGACTTTACTTACTGAGCTAAGTGTAGCTGACGTTTTATGACAAACATTTTAGGTAATTTAGATGAGGAATTTAATGATATTGGAGAGCAAGATGAATACCCTTTTTGTGAACATGCTAGAACTAGTCAAAGCGTGGAGTGATTTTTACGTGAAGTTTTGCTACCAGATTTATCGTTTTATTTCATATATTAGATATTATGTATAGGGTTAGGGATTTGGATTTTTTCTTGAAATAGGACATTATTATTTCCTTTTCCGCTGCGAATTTAAATTAGATGTTTTGGATGTAATAGATAGGATATACTTTATTTATTTTTCAGTAAATTAGATTCTTTTGGAAGTTTATTGAATTTCTGTAATCTTGGTTCGATATTGATTGCCACTCCCGATTCCAATTGGGGTGAGAGTCGCGATTCGAACATAAGGGTTCTTATAAGAATTTCCTTAAGTTTGGGCCGTGACATAATCATTGAATTAAATGGTAGGGTCAGGGTTGCTACAGGAGGACAAGGATGGTTTAAAGATAATTAGTTGAATTTGTATTAGGATTTATTCGATGTTATTTCAGTACTTAATTAGATAGGTTAGTTAATACGGATTTGATTTGAAACATAAGACTATTATTATTTTGCTTTCCGCTGTTTTCTGTTTGAATGATGTTTTATGGTGGATATTATCTTAATAACACTAATTTTCTATACTTTATCATATATATTATCCTTCTTAATTAAATGATTTTGGCTATTTATTATTTATCCACTCCCATCTGGATATGGGGTGAGAGTTAAAACCTAGACTAGGGAACTCCATTGAGATTTCCAAGTTTGGTTCGTGACAAAAGTGGTATTAGAACCTAAGTTTTATTTTTTAAATCGGATTCCATAAGTTTTTGATGTGTTGATATTTCAAATTTTTCTCTATATTGATATTCAAAAAGTTTTATGTGTATTGATTGTTATTACTAACATTGGCTGCTAACTTATGTGTGGGTAGATTTCTTCTTCTTAAACAGATTGCACATCATCCTATTTTTAGGATGGCTAGAAACATCAAGATAACCCCCGGAGAGATTGATGACGAGGTGATAATTTCATGGTAAGTCTCTACAACTTTTCTGCATATGGTTATCGAATTGGCTTCAGGAGGGTAGACTGTAATAACCCAACCAATATATGGGACTAATCTATAATTAATAAAAGTATAGGAGTTAGGGTGTAATTAATATATAGGGGCTAATTTAAAATTTTAGTAAGTTAGCTACAGATATTGACTTTCACTGTTTGTGATTGGTGGGTTGTACTATAGAAAACTAAAGTACTTTACACACAATCATAACTCTTTAAGTTATAATGTGTGGCCAGTCCTGGTAGGTATTAATTAATTCGTTAATAAAGGTACATAAATTTTTATTCAACCATATCCTTATCTTTAACAAAGTAAAACTTAATATTAGAATTAATTATATTTTTAACTGAATTAGTAATTTTGAAATATTAAGATGAAGCTTTGAATATAAGACATAGGATAAGATTCTTAAACCCTATAAACTAAGGTAGATACAATAGGTCTTGTTTATATGAAAGTATAAAGTATTTACATACTATAAATTTACAAGCTTGATTTCTTTATACTTAAAAATATAAAGTATTTTCATTTAAATTCTACTTAAATTATTTATCTATATATAGCCAAAATAATAACATATTGAAGGCATTATTATATTAATGTAATTATTAATCATCGTTAATATAAGTTCTAGGAATACTGAACTTTCTAGATTATTTTAACTTCATGTTATTATCTAATAGTCTTATGTACAAAGTATTAACATACATGGTTACTATTTTAGGAGATTTCCTTATAAGTATTAAGATAGACAAAACTATTCATAAATGTAATAACTATCTTTTTATTAAGTATACGATTCAATTTTTAACTTTAAATATGAATTCACGAATTATAGAAATAAATATAGTTTATTACAACATAGTTTTTCCCTTAAAATTTCAACAATACGTGTTGATAAAGTATATTTATATGTAATCAAAAATATAATGAATTTAATAATAATTTAAAGGAACAATAGAATACTTTTAAATTATTAAATTCTATTCAAGAGATTTTAATACAATTTTATTAATAATGTTTAGATGTTTCCAAATGACTTTACATACTTTATATTTATATAATGGTTTATAATAAAATCACTTATATAAAAGTTTTTATTTTAAGTATAAGAAAAGAAATCATGTTTTACATATAAAAAAAATTGTTTTATCTTTAATCATAGATTGATTTCTTGAAAAAATTGAATTGCTATAAAAATTTTATTTAAGTAACTTCATTAAGGAATCTTAATAGATTTTATTCATATATTTTGTAGAGACTCGTATTCAAAATTAATAGAAATAACCTTGTTTTAGGTTAATTAAATGGATTAATTAATGTGAGTGACCAATAGGGGTAAATGGGTAAATTTTTGTAACTTGTGGGGTGAGACTTAAGTCAACTAGAGCTTGGACTAATTACTAATGTTAAAAGGTTATATTGGGGTCTTAGTGTAATTAATGATACTATATGGGGTTAGGTTTGTAATATGAGATTTTAGACCTAACAATTCAAACACACGGTTGTGCGTTGAACTGGTCTTCTAGTCGTAGCTGAAACGTGGAAAGAAGAGAGGAGAGAAGTTAGGGAGAATCCACTATATCTCTGACTTCCAACGTAAGAAAATGAGAGATTGATTTTGGTTGTGCTTGAGAGAAGAAGAGAAACTGAACCTAGCAAATTTGTGTAGAAGGAAAGATAGGAAAAGAATTAAGAGGAGGAGGAAGGAAAAGAAGAAGAGAAAGGTCGATGTAGAGCTTCACATACCAACAACTAATCACAAAGAAAGAGGTAAGGTCCTTACTCTGTATAGTTTTCAAGGAATAATATGTTTGTTTTCTGTTTGAATTGTTCGTATGTATATGATTCGTAGGCGTGACTCCTTGAAAGCATGATGAATGAACTAAATTCATGATGAGTATGTGTATAAGTAAATTAAATGATGCGTTGTATGATTTTTCATGTTCAATATGGCTATTTAGATGTTAACGGATCATTAGAGATAAATAGGTTTGGTTTTGGTATCAAATGATGCATTTCTGAAATCCTGGAATTTGTACAGACCGAACGATTGATTTAAGAACCGATCTAAATATTTTTCATAATTATTTTTGTATTTTATTATGATTTCCCTGTTCGTTAGGAACACAAGGAAACAAGTTTGAGGTAATTACGATAATAAATTACAAAGTTATGACCAAATTACTAAAGGTACGTCAAAGCTGAAAAACCCAGAAAACAAACCATCGGTAGGCATCGGTACACCGACCAGCCTATCGACCAAGACTATTTTAGTTGATCGGTAGGCATCGATACACCGACCAGACTACCGATGAATTGATAACCGGGTCGTGACATTTGATCGATAGGCGTCGGTACACCGACAAGCCTACCGACAGGGAGCTACTGTAGTGCATCGGTAAGTGTCGGTACACCGACCAACCTACCAATAGAGTGTAATTAAAGAGACCGTAGAGCATCGGTAGGCGTCGGTACACCGACCAACCTACCGATGGAGTATATTCGAAGAGACCTTGTTGGTTGGTAGGCGTCGGTACACCGAGCAGCTTACCGATGGAAGTTGTATTGGTTATTTAGGTAATTTTGAGACAGGGTTTGGATCTAGTGTTTGGAGTATAGTATGGATGGAATAAAGGAGGGTTATTAGGCTATGACCCACCTGCAGAAACCAAAGTTGGAAGGCTGGACACACTCAAACCAATTGACCATAACTTATACTTGTTGATGAGATACTTATGATGGTCTCCAACAGATTATCCGTGTGTATGGGCGCGCGGATAGTTTCTGATGGGAGCTATCATGGGGATCCAAAGTTGATAGGCCTATACTGATTATGGTAGTTATATTGTTATTACCTGTGGATGGATGTTTGTGATGATGTTTAGCAGATTGTTCGTGTGTATAGGCGCACAGACAGCTTCCAAAGGATGTTATCACTGGCGATCTCACTATATGTGGAAAGGGTACTTGTGATGGTGTCCAGCGGATTGTTCGTGTGTATGGACACACGGGCAGTTTCTGAGGGATTTTATCACTTGAATTCTACTGATACTTGTCCAATTGGTACGGGAGAATGTGGGGCGTTGTGTCCACCACGCATGTCTTCATGGGCGGGCCCATTGTGTGGCTGGCATGCTACAGAATACTGGTAGGTCGACCTGACACACAAGATATCATGTATTGATAGTGGCAGTGAAGATTTGTTCTGCTTGTCTAAATCAACCAGGCAGCGATGGACAAAGTATGTGTACTTGATAGGGATGATTTGTTCTGCTTGTCTAGATGAACCATGTAGCAATGGAAAAAGTATGTCAACTTGAGCTCGTCCGGGTCAACCGAGTAGTGACGGATCGAGATGTGAGATGGTTAGGGGAATTGAGCCCTGTGAAGCCAATTGTTAGGGATGTAGTGAGGACAGAACCCTTGGGGAACTCCTTGGGTGCAAACCCCTAAACTGAGTAGGACGGCTCCCGTGTGGAACTCCTTGGGCATAGATCCCTAAACTGTGACGTACGTTCCCTAGTGGACTCCTTCGATACTTTGGAAATAGGTACGGGAATTGAGCTCGAGTAGGTTGAAAGTCCTATGGAACCGCGCCATACAAAGTGGGATTTATGAGATTAGTATTCAACTATAGGTAAAATGAATACCCTATAATAGTGATTACATGATATGGGAGTGTCGTCCAGCTATAGTAAAATGGATGCCAAGGTAACTTGGAACTGGCCGATCACCAGATTAGGACTGCATTAAATTGCATTCATGTTGTGTGTTGCATCACTTGTATTGGGCATTTCCATATGCATTTCAATTCCTTTAATTAATTGCTAAGTGTGTCTTTATATGTTTTATAAGTGATATCGACTGTCAGTTATACCATATGATTTTGTGATATGTATCATGATGTTGCTATTAAAATATTATAGATTGTGGACTAATGTTATTCCATGAGGATGGATGACATAGTTGGTTCATATATGGGCATTCCAAGCTCACTGCAACGTTTCATGTTGCAGGTTAAGGTGGCGTTAGAGACGTGTAATGACCTGGACCCTTAAAGGAATATTTCCTAATTAATTATTATTATTAACTATTTGTTTTTATTTAAATTAT
>JAUPMG010113554.1:0-11945 GCA_031762675.1 Pachysandra terminalis | reverse complement strand
GGAATAGTAGGCTGCTGCATGATGGGGTATCCCATAGGTAAATTGTTAACTGCACTGCAACAGAGTGGCATTTAATAACAATGATAATACTTCAAAATACAACGATGCTATACGGCTACTATTCACTCTTTCAGAAACTTGAACTGCATCGGAACTTTCATAGATGAAAGCACTTTCAATTTCACAAAGTAACCAAAGAACAATCAATCTTCAACGATCTATAATTAGGATCATTCTAGATTCAAAAGAAGCAAATCTGAGAAAAATTAAAGCCAAGCAGATGCCAAAGTGACCAGACAATAAAAGAGCTGATGCAACCAACATCCTACAAATGAGGCACTTACATCAAATAGAGGACCAAAATGTAAAATCTATAGATAAAGATCCCTTTGTAAGCTGAGGAAATTAATGCTCCATGACATTTTCATAATGCAAAACCAAGATTCTTGAATTCAATACAAAATATATGGATTCAGAATCAATCTGTAATCATCCAATATTAACCACTGGAGTAAAATCAAGTGAAAACCAGTTTAATTTAACTTTTCTTCTTTGTCATTTTTGCTTTCTAAAATAGGAAAGAATCCCCTACGTTAAAGAATTACGTATGAGCCGATGACAGGCACTCCTATCGGCATTTTCAAACAACAAGAGTTACCACAAAAAATAGACTGGAAGGATCATTTGGCGCCAAGGGAAGATCAAGGATAGTTCCATGTAAAACAATAGGGTAATTCATAGTTTGTTGGTTTGTTTGTGTAGCTATGATTTCTTAAATAAACAGGAATGGTTAATTTTTTATAGTTTTGGGTATCTAAGGGGGGTTTTGTAATTCTGGGGAACCCTCATCCCTTTTGTATGTATTGTCGATATTTTTAATTATATGCCAATCTGTTTCTTATCAAAAAACAAAACATGAGTTACCAAAAAGGTCTCCATCTTAGACAGTATGCAGTGTGATCAATCATACTAGCTGGAGATGGTGGACCAACTAGGGGTCAAGCTCAACAGATAAACCTGAAAGGGTACTCTTCCACAGAAAGTTTAAAATGTGGGCCATTCTTTATTCTCTGAAAGAGTCCATGCTTATGCAATGTAAAAATGTTAGCTTGCAGAAAACTACTATGTAAAGGCTTGCCTTAGGTTGAAATTTTTATGAAGGGGAGCCCAATAGAAGAAAGAAGCTTTAATCCAATTAATAAAAAGTACTGGTGATGCTCATCATCAGTATCTTCCATTGTTTCAGTCCCAAAACCAGCTGAAGTTTGCTCATTTTCATGATTCTATGAAATACATAAATAGTTTTTGAAAATTGAAGAAAGGTTGCGCATCAATCAAGTTTCCAAGATCAAAACATTGTATTAGCAATAGAGAAAGAACTTACCAGGCATGGGATGAATCCCATTCTGTATGGGAGCCAATGGAACCTTTGGATGATGTACAGGGTATTTCATCAGATGGTACTGATGCTCCAGTAAATGATTGAACAAGATGATCTGTTTCTTCAACTTTAGCCGTATGTAATAAGCCCTAAAAAAATCGGCATTTTCTTCTTCCAATTTTTGCCATACTATATTAACAAAAAGGAGATATCAGACCACAGTGCCAGAATTAGAAATTGGGATGAAAAACATAATTCTTACAAGGAGGTGAGCATAACTGGTATCAAGAGTACATACGATGACGGCTTCTCCAAATGTAGCCAATAGACAAGGCACACCAAAAGTTAATTTTCAGTAATTTTAACAGAAAGCTAAATGAATTTAAGTTGTAATAGGTGAAAGATAAATGGTGTCTTATCTATTTTTATGATGCAAGGAGTCATCTGTCATAAGCATGTGACTTCTTTTTTCCTTCTCATTTTCTGAAATCAATTTTTTGACAGCCTGATTAACTAATTAGACATTTTATTATGAGAAATACCGAAACGACTCAAAAAGCAAACACGGAAATTCATCATAACAACCACAAGAGTAGATTACATACTACAAATTTTGTCCACAATGTCACAGATACCTACAGAAAGAGTTCAAAGTTCAAAGCGGCTTACCCAAAGTTGTAAAACCCGGCTCTATTCTTGCACGGTTCAAGAGGGTTTTTACCACCTCATCTCTATTCATGTATAACTGTAGACATCGTTCTATCAAATTTTGGACCTACAATAACCATTGTATAGAAGATAACAAAGTTGAAAAAGGGAAAGGATCAGTTAAGCTTCCCATGGAAAACCAACAGCAACAAAACAAAAATATCAAAATATATATATATATTAAAGAGACTGACTTACAAGCTCAATATCTTCACGTGAAACTTTCCTGCTATCATTGCTAGAAATAGATATTGAACCTGAGTCCACCACAGGAGCCTCAGTTGCTAAGTTATTCTGTTGGTCAGTCTGTGACTCGTGTGAAGCTTGTGTGGAGGATTGTACTTCTGCTGTACTCTGTGAATCCTGTTAAAGTTAACTTCAATATAGCATTACGCAACCATTGTATTGAAACAGGATATTCAAGAACGTAATTCTAGAACAACAGGAAAAGTAGAATTTCACAATCACCCGGTTTTTAAGAAAGTAGAAACAATCCCAAGCTGAATCTATGAGCGTTAACTGATGTCAGTTCTACATGACACAAGCCAGTCAATATCTATCAAGTTTTGATTCAATCTTACAGTACACAAATATTGGTTGCATAATATAATTGCAGTTTGCAACGTACTTGAAGCCCAGTATCAGAGCCCATTCATCGAGCCTAATAAAATTTAATCTAGTTGTATCATATTTTTCTCAACAAGGAAGTACAAAATATAAGTGCACGTGATATGCTAAAAATTGATTTCTGAAAAGCAAAGCAGATTTAAAAATGCCAAAGGTTAGTCTGTTGCAAATCTTCCCCGCCCAGGACCCTGCTTCAGCAGGACCTACACTGTTACGGTCCTTTTTACCTGTAAGGTCTTCATTTCAGTTCAACGCATGCTGATTGCATCACTTTGATATCTTCTGCACCACTTCTTAGGTCGTCAGATCACCTTGATCCAGATGTTTGCAAATCCAATCTTCAATGCTCAAGAGGTTTCACCTGGAATTAAATAAAATGTTAGAATTCATATGAAACCGATGGAAGATTACATAGAGTAGCATACAGTATAATAGTGTACAAGCTCCTTCAGACTCTGAAAACACAGAAACATTATGAAACCTAGTTATTAAAAGAGAGAATATCTATTAGGAGTAAAATTCACTGGGACCAAAGGAAAAAATAGAACTTGTTTATTTTCATATAAACTCTCCACATAGTTAATTTTGGTAATTGAATGGAAATCAATAAGTATGAATAACAATGAAAACCTTCACGTTTCATCTATTAAATGCAAATACAAAGGTGGGTAAAGGCACCATTATGGTGATTGGAGATATAATATAATCACTATGAACAGTGGTGTTTGAGTGGAGAAAAGTACATGTATTTAAAAAGGTGCAATGCAAATAAGGAGTGCATGTCATGGGTTATGTTCACGGTATGAGGCCAATTACCACATATATATACCTAAAATAGGTTCTCTTTATCATCTATAGATACTAGATTGAAGGTGGCTGCCACTCGATACATCATATAGGATTGGTCTGTGCAAACAAATGTTGATGCCGTCTTTTCATTTTATTTTATTTTCTTAAACTTCAATAAATTTCAGAAGCATTATTGGAAGGAAAGAAGAAAAGGAATGGGATCTGCTTAAGAAAGAGGCCGATTATACAAGCCCAAAGAATAGGTATAGAAGAATACAACAAAAGGAAGAGATGTATAACAAGAGGGAGATAGTCCTCCCATCCTTGGAATTGGTAGGACATCTCCTCAAACGAGGGATGGGGTGGGGAGGTTCAATTCCGTGTCTCCACTATGGGGGAGTGGTCGAGTAACCACCAACTCGGGGATACCACAAAAAAAAAAATGTACAACAAAAGGGAGATCCCACTAAGCACTTACTAATGGCACTTTTCTTGGCTATTGCTTCACTACCCTGAATAAAATAAGCCTGTTTCCCCAGGCCTTCTTCTGATACCACCTGATGGCATTTAAAAAAGAATCCCCTTTTATTACAATATTATTGATTCACTTTTTTTCTTTTTTATTGCCTTTAGATTTGAAGAAGAGTCATGATATTATCTCTAATATAATCGCACAATCCGATTGCCCACATAACGGATAGGAAACTCTCATCTCATTAAGAATGGCAAACCACAATGCTAGTTTCGATAGTTTAAGCACCTAAACCCTAATTTTGTAAAAAAAAAATCGTCTGCATCATGAGTCCAGTGTACCAGTTATCCCTGACAAAGTACTCAAACTCCAACAACAGGATTTCCCCTTCCCCGTATACTGATTAATGCCAATACAGCAAGTGATTAATATAACAAAGAAATACAAGTAATCACAATAATCATATAAGAGACAGATATTAATTCCTACCTATGTGAATATATATAGTAAAACAAAAAAACATTTGTAAAACCTATATCAGCATTCAATTACTTCAAATAATAAAGTGGACTATATACTTTACCAAAAAAAAAATATACTACCAAATCATAATTTGGCGAATCTCCTCTTTCATGTTAATGAATGGTTGGCATAATCAAAAGCAATTAAGGAAACAAAAGAACAAATGAAGAGACTTCAAAGAACATGTCAGGACCAAATCAAGCAAGAAAAAAACAATTAAAATTTAGCATGTTCAAGCTTCTTACAAGTTCAACAAACCCTGATATATACTTCTACAAAGCAGCTAGAATTCAACTATTCCTTCTTCGTATCAGAGACGAGCTTGCATGTTTGAAGAACAATGTTGTAAGCCGCAAAACAAAAAACTAACCTAGATCAGAGAAAAGAAACGAAGCTGGATTCTCTAATCAAGAACTTTAGAAGTTCCGAAACTTTACTCAGAAAACAAGAATTCCAAGCAAGAAAACCTGAAGAACAAGATCTGACGAACGTTTACCTTCACCAGGTTTGTAGTTTCTCTACAGCGCAAAATGAACAAGTTATGTCGGCAAATTTAGAATCCTTAACTGTTACAAAGCTTCCGATTCGAGAAACATGAAACAGATATCAAGCTTTTCGATACGAACTCAACTAATCCAGCAAAAACACAAATCAATAGAAAAAAATACTCTATAAGCATAAGCTCAACTACTTGCTTATGCCTCCTTCATCCAAAGATTCAGCATTACAGCTACAGTTACAGAGCCATCTCTCATTAAATCTGACTATCTAGAGCAAAGTTAACAGAAGAAAACTGAGGATTTCGAGTTCAAAATCTTTGAAGCTCGGATTACTGGAAAATTTTCTCGTACTTTGAGCGTAATTTCTTTTGACATTTTCAAGGGTTTTCAGAGCAAGCGTTGCTCCCTGAAATTTCATGGAAAGCCTAAAGAGGAACAGACGCTGAAGAGAAAGAGAAAACTCACCAAACAATTTCATTGTCGTGCTTTATACTTTTAATTATTTTTTTTCTAAACAATTATGATTAATGAATTAATTAATTTTTTTAATTTTTTTTTTTTGGGTGAAGTTTGAAGCAGTTCAAAATTGAAACTTTACCCAAAAAAAAAAAAAGGAATACTTCAAACGCTGCATATACTTCAGGTTCATAATATCTTGACCTAGGTCGCATAGAATTTCAGTGCTCTACCATTCTAAAGGTAGCACGTGGAGTTACCAAGATGACAGTAAAATTTGAAAGCAAATCGTCTGGATATGTTTTGTAAGAGACCTATGAATCCTCTCTGACGGGCGTGTGCTGAGAGACGAGCTTCAAGGAGCAAAATGGTATTTTTGCCTCACCCAACATATTTTATGGGATAAAAATATCATTTTACCCTTTCTTGGACTGTCTCTCAGCGCGCCCACCACAGACATATTCATCACATAGGATCTGCACGAGGCAATATATACGTGGCATCTTCTAAATGACATAAATAGGGATCATATGCATCGAAAAGTGTCCACCAATACGTACACCGAAAACATGATTCTCCCTTAAAATAAATGTATCAATCACGTTTCCGATGCACGCAAAGATGTACGAAGAGGATCCAAGCTCGTTAGGGCTTCCAAATTCTTCTTTTCATGACATGCATGTGCATCTATATATCATCACTAGTTACAAAAGAAATTATAAAAGCTGTATATCTCTTTCACCAACTAAGCTTAATTACCTTTTTCTGCACCATTGCAACAATACAACATCTACGCCAGATTCAGTAAACCTAAAAGCGGTGAAAAGAAAGGGCGGCATTGAAGTCAAAGACCTAAGAATGCTTGAACTTCAAGGACCATAAATAGTCATGTGATATAGTAAGTTTTAAATTAATCATTATGCAATGAACCTGGCACGTGATCCATTTACGGTCCAAGAGGTGCCCGTGGACCTCACGTGATCCGATAAAAAAGTATTCACTATTGATTATGCCCTTCGTTGGTGTCAAGGCACAAAAATTATATGATCTCTTAATTTGAAAATTTAAATTTGACCAATAAGATGAGGCCATCTAGTAATTCCCAAGCAAAGTCTAATTCTTTCTCGCTTAGTATTTACCCGAATACAAAGAATTATGAAACTCGAGAATAGATTTTATGATCTAATCTCGAAACTGAGTGGATAATTTGATCTTATTCTAAGTCCGTAAATAGACTTTATGAGTCTCGAGACTGAAGACACAATTTGATCTTATTCTAAGTCTGAGAATAGACTTTATGATCTAGTCTCAAGACTAAGGAGGCAATTTGATCTTA
This sequence comes from Pachysandra terminalis, assembly GCA_031762675.1. Classification (NCBI taxonomy): domain Eukaryota; kingdom Viridiplantae; phylum Streptophyta; class Magnoliopsida; order Buxales; family Buxaceae; genus Pachysandra; species Pachysandra terminalis. Next base: position 5,154 of record JAUPMG010113554.1, on the reverse strand, counting down.
TTCTAAGTCTGAGAATAGACTTTATGATCTAATCTCGAGATTGAGTAGAAACTATTTGATCTTATTCTAAATCCGAGTATGGACTTTATGATTCATCCTCGAGATCAATAAGAGACCATTCAAATTGAGATAAGAGTTATGATCATTACCTAGTTACAGAGGTCCATATCGATTACATCAAAACCCTTACATACTGAAGGGTTATCCAATAAGCAATGACATTGCTTTAATTTTAAAGCAACATGGACTTCTTTCTACGTCCCAAGTCCTAAAAGGAGGACTGCTTTGGGATAATCATACGCCAAATATAAAGGCATCCGAGATCATACGATTGAGTTGTGCTACAAATTCAAAATATGACTTTACCAGATGTTGCGAAGTATTGCACTCATAATCGAGTTAAAATCATTATCCTTAGGATATCTAACTCGAGGACAACGTCCCAAGCCTCTTAAGTTATCTGTATAATAAGTCAAAAGTTAAGGGGAGGAATTGAGATACCTAAAAGAATGGTGGCCCAGAGAAACGTCACATCGAAACCCATGACGGTTGTTGGCAGTTAAGCCACACCCACATGGGTGATGTTACATCAAAGTGACAGTGCACAAGGCAGAGATTGCTTGCACACTTGTATAAAGTGACAAGTAATAGTCGAGACATAGGCCGAGACACGTGGAATCATTCTATCATATCTTGCCCCCGATGACAGACACTTGTCACTTACACTTTATTTAAGAACTTTGGCTATAAAAAAAATCCCCATTCTCATTAAAAGGGGATTGACACTTGGTGCAACTTAGAGCCAACTGACAGAACTGAGATCTCTGACTTAGAAATTTCTATGCCTTTGTGCTATCTCTGGACCCTTTCTTTAGGATCTTCAAACCTTCATCTTGAGTCTATTGATGATTTGACCTAACAATACAAGGAAACCTCGTGTTAGAACGGCTGTCAAGTTTAGGCCAATACGAGACAAGCTTTTGAACCGATATTCTCTCTTTGGTTAACAATTCACAAGGTCACACCTATTATTTTGTTAATTTCTTCTGTTAGCCAATTTTCGCGATCAACAGTACTTAGAAAAAAGTGATTTTTTTTTCTTTTTGATAATAACTTAGGAAAAGTAATTGTAGAAAAGGTTTGGTTAAGCGATTGAGAAAAAGTTCCCAAAACAAAAAAGATCGAAAATAATTAAGAAAGGAAAAAAATTGAAAGAAAAAACAAAAAATAATAAAGAATAACAATTGAATCAATTGTTTAGATGCGGATTTTCTATGATGAACACGCTCAGTGATGGGCATGTGATGACAGACCGACCCGAGACTAGAATTTTTATTTTGCTCTCAAAAAAACATGACAGGTAAGGACAAAATTATTATTTTGCCCTTGAATCTATCTCTCATCACACGCTCATCACAAGGCATATTTATCGAAGAGGATCCGCACTCCAATTGTTTAACGTAACCAACCACACAACCGGTAACAAGTTATTCCAGTTTTCTTATCTAAAAATATTCGATTATTATTGATGGTTTCGTGGACCAATGAAATGCTAGATGTAGGCATAATCGTAGGCAAAAGTTGCAGATAACTTTTTCCTGCTGGGATCCCAAATCATTGAGGTCTTTCGCAGTATCCACGCCTTCCAATGAGAGAAGACTGCAATAAAATTCTGTCATATAATAGGACAAGTCATATACGGCTGCATATAGTACACGTGTCGTTAGGGAAGCGGCGGATCGTGGCTCGTTTCAGGCCGTTTGTCGTAATTTGAATGGAAAAGGAGAAGGAACGAATTTCAAAATTCCCGCTAGGGTTGTCTTGACGTCGGTGTGCTAGTCTTGACCAAGAAACCCTAATGGGTCCCGCATCATATAGACTTGAACGACCAAAACTCCATTTATTTATTATTTGTTTCTTTGATTTTTGACGATTTACTTCGCGCCGCATCGCCTCCTCTGCAAATCAAAGGTGGAAAGGTCTCGTCTTCTCATCTAGAGCTGATTTGCTTTTTCGTTTCCGGTTTTTTTCTCTTTTATTCTTTTTCGTGTGTAAAGCTTAATTTCTTTGATCCGATCTGTATCGGTATCTGTTGGATCGGTCCGATCCAAAGCCACTTGAAACCATGTGTAACGCCACTTTAGTTCCTCAACTTATAGCGATTGCTACATTGACATTTGACAAAGCCCTAAAATGTCCAATTGAAACAACCTGAAACAACCTCTGCATTCAAAGCCAAGGGTGCTTTAATTTTCTGATGTACTGGTTAGCACCTGTTTGAGGGAGGAATTATTAGATATATGGACCACAAGAGAAAGCATCCTTGTCACAATTGTCCACATATATAGTATGGGTCAATCTTTCTGAGCCACTTAATAAGGAACGCCCTATGCTCAAACAAGAGACAGTATGGACACTTGCCCCAACTTTAGACGCGGGGTCACGACCAAACCTCCCAGGGGTCGGATTGCCTGTTAGAAGGCTCACAGGGCCGGCCCTTGGATGTTCACAGCACCCCACTAGATCTAGATCCAGTGTAAACATCATCATTGAATATTCTGGGGTGATTGTGACTGTGACCTTATCACTCGGCCAGTATAAAGTTTCAATAACCCGTCTAGGAAAAGTTTGGGAAATAATTTTATACCGGGCAAGGTTTTAAGTCTCAGATCACGGATCGGATCGGATCAGTCCCGGCAGATCCCGATCCGGATTGACGATAACGGCCAGTCCGGATCCGGTTCAAAAGTTGGATCGTCCATTAGAAAAAACAAAAATTTAGATCGGCTGTACCGGCAATATCAATCGCAGGAACGGTGGTATCAGTCGTTGGAATCGCCGCATCGATCGTCGAATTGGCGGTACTGGTCGGGACCGATCTATACCGGACCGATCCAGGTCGATACCTGTTAGACCGTTCCATTTGTGAATAAAAAAAAAAATGGATCGGTTGGACCGGTTGTATCAATCACTGGAATGATTATACCGACCGGTCCGTACCGGTATCGGCTAGACCGGTCTGATACTTGAAACCATGCCTGGACGGGGTATTTGTTATGGGTGCACATCCTCTATAGCAGAATAGCTACAACCATCCTTGCAATACCAATTAGAGGAAGCCACATGGACATGGTATCTCATAAATAAGCTACCGGTACCCACAAAATCGTTAGCTCTTCCTTCTAGGAGAGAGACGATCAAACAATTCCCAAATCCCAATAATGGTCTTCATCCGTAGGGTATACAAAAAGAAACTTCAGATATTTGATACGATTCTTTTTGAATGAGATCTCAATTCTAACTAAGGAGAGCCCAAGTAAGCTTTTTCGGATCTAGGAAATAATTCTCAGAGAACTTTTTCCAATACTAGTAAAGTATTATGATCAGATGGTCAATTTCTGTTGCAGATCGTTATACCCTCCTCGAGTTTGGTCCAATAAGGTATTGGTTGTAATGGCCAAGGTTTGAGGTTTACTTGTTGCCATTATACCAAACGTAAGGGGTATCATTGTAGCTTACTCTTTTTATAATTAATAAGAAATAACAGAGAAAAAGGCTAGCAAGGCTAACAGATGCAGTGTATAATAAAAAGGTTTAATTTTTTTTTTTTAAATATAACACCATGAAGCATATATAAATGTAAACTACAATGTTTATCGTTTTCAAGTCTACAGTACATTTTGTACTCAATACTTGAATCAGTGACATTACCTACTTTTTTTTTCTAAGAAGGTGAGCTACTTCCAACAATTTTTTTTTTTTGTCAATCAAACTCCTCTACTAACCAACAAGGGTAAGTCCGACAACATTTCATTGTGAAAGAAGCTTCGAGTTGCATACAATTATTTTCACCCGACTCATGTTCTCCTGGCATTACTTGTAAGTATGCAAATATCCCTGCCGAAACAAAAATAAAAATTAAAAAAAATTTAGCAGTTTAGTTTACATTTCAAGATAGTCATCACCATCTGGAAAGAACATGAAAAGGATGAACATCAATGATAGTTTTGGTACTACTGTTAATGGAAGATATGAAACATCACACTATTGCTTCACCAGTAATCGCTGAGCCGTACAATGCCATATAGAAGCTAAATCCGCAAACTCTTTGGACTTGCCAAAATGGTTGCGAGACTTCAATAGCAACAGAACCAGCATGGCGAACAATATCATGTGTTTACCTTTCTAAATGATGTAATAAATACCCCAACGATACAGGCACAAGTGGGAAATTCAATCTAAATTAAGTTGGGGAATCGCTATAATGAGCCATATCTTATTAAAACGTTTAGGAAAACCATTTTATTACCAGAATCTAAATAGCAATTTTCCACTCACTAAGCAAATGTCTGACAATAAAGCTAACAAGTAGCAACGCCAAATAAAAAAACAAAAAAAAAAGTGTGCTTAAAAATAAACAGTAATAAAACTGTTTGATTGCCAAGAAAACTATGTTGTTTTCCAATAATTCTAAATAATGGCCAAGAAAACAATTACATTTGTGGGCTCATTTGCAAATGAATGTCAAACTGTTCATCAGGTCTAGCAAATCAAAGTCATGTGGCGCAACAAAAATTTAAACAAACAATCAAGCAATTATAAGAGGGATGAAAAGGAACAAAATAGCTACAAGAAAAAAACTGACATCCTCACAGCAAAGTTGGTGGCATGAGAAGCGGCAAGCCAGTAACTTGTCTACTCGGTGTAATGGATAATTGTGGCAGCTAAAGCTCGAATCTCCAATTTGATTCGCTTCTCAATAACGAATGATTTTTGCACTCCATCATTCACAGTCTCCATAAAATGATCCAAAACACGCGTTATTGCTCTTATCGCATCTTTCTTTGTTTTTGCATCTTTCTTTGCTTTCTTTGATATAAATCATAAGTTTTCAAGAACACCCATTTCATTTCAAGCAGAGCTTCATTAAAAGAACGAACATTAAATTTGCCAATAAAAGGACCAACAATATTTGAAAGAAAAAAAAACATTGGTGGAAGAAACTTGTCTGATGACAGATTTTGGCGCGTTTTTAGCTCGAGCACCGGGCACATAAATTTCAACAAATCACACTCATGACTGGCTATATATGAATCTATTTAGTATGAAAACAAAACAAAAAGCTTTAAATTAATTAGAAGATAATGGAAAAAC
>JAUPMG010113543.1:0-11945 GCA_031762675.1 Pachysandra terminalis | reverse complement strand
ATGACATGGAAGTGGACTCAGATATTCGTTCGTCTTTGATTATGTATTTGATTTGTGAATTGTAATGAATGTAATAGAATTTAGACTGTATTGACATTGGCTCTTCTGAAGTCATAGTTTATGTATTGGTTTTATTTAGCTTCCGTTCTCTGATATTGTTATAGAGGTAATCTTTATTACTTCTATTTGTGGGATAGTGATACGATGATCCGCGGTCCAGCAATGGATCCCGAAGGTCACACCTCGAAATCCGTGTTAACCATACATTGGGATTTGTGCCACGGGTTTTGGGGCGTGACAATTACATTGGTCCTCAAAGTCCTCGTGACCATCATCTATCGGTCCTGAAATATGTTGCTTAGAAAGCATAAGCTACACTTAGCTTAATAAATAAACGAATTAAATTACATTTAAGATTTAAGTAGGGATAATTCCATTCTCCAATGGTAATCCATAGACAACAACTAAATAGTTAGTATATGCAAATAATGATATGAATTAGATATAAACCAATATGATATGATAAGATATGCAATGCAATGTCCTGATTCAATTATAATGAATGGATGCATGTTGTGCACCTAAACAGATATAATCACCACATGTGATCTACCACAATCATATGACATGTAAGTATGCATGTTGTTTGGCATTCGATTAATATGTTCCACAGCCGATCTTAATCATACTACCCAAGATGCTCCATCCATAACTCATCCCCAATACATGGCTGAAATAGTAGATTATTTTATGTGCGCATCATAGTTTCTAGGGGCTGCGACCTAGAGAGCTCAATCCCCTCACTTGTTTCCGATCATAGGAAATCACCCCCAAGGCATCACGTAGAACTTCTTTTGTGAACCATGCATTAGTCGATCTACTAACAGAATCCACTCATATGATTCAGATATTGGGCCTCATCAAATGTGAATTTTCTTTCACCTATCATTTTCCCACAAGTCTCTCAGGATACCCATACAAGGCCTATCCCTCACCTTGGGAGTAAACAAAAATTGGTTTATTGGGATAACTTGTCCCTTAACACGTGCAAACAGTCCATCCAGGACTTCGTCACAAATATTATGATTTTCATATCATAATATCACTCATTATAACCATAAACTCCATAAAGATGAAGTTATGGAGTTCAAGTCAAGGCAATACACCAATACAAGGTCATCATGCTAAAATAGGCATATGCTGTGCAAGTGTAGAGAACCGTGCACATTAACTAATCAAATAACTTGTGTACATGAGCAAGTGTATTTTTAGATATAAAAGATGATCATAATGAGTTTAGGATCAAACACAAGTCCAATAAAAATTTCAGCTATTGGTCGGATATAGCAATCTTCAACAAAAAGGAACATATGCAAAATAGTCATAATTTATCAATTCTAACACCACAATTGGTCTAATTAGGTCAAATATAACATGTATGTAAAATTTCAATCAAATCAGAGCACTTTCAATATTTTCGGCTTGCCTATGGGCAACCTAAACCTAGCCAACAGGGTTCGACAACCTTGGTCAACTGACCTATTCCCTCGGCTGCTTGGCCAGGGGCCAAAACTTCTCGGTGTACCAGTCACGATTGTCTCCATTAGAGATACTCACTTCTTATCACATTTTTCGAAGAGTCTACAAAAAGCTTTGGGTACCGGACTAGATTACAACACTACTTATCATCCTCAAACAGACAGCCAGACTGAGAGAGTCCACCAGATACTTGAAGATATGCTCAGAGTGTTTGTCCTAGATTTCAAGGGAAGCTGGGATGAGCATCTACCACTAGTGGAATTCTCTTACAACAACGACTACCAGACAAGCATTGGCATGGCACCATTTGAAGCTCTTTATGGTAGACCGTGAAGAACACCTTTATAATGGAACGAGGGAGGATATTTGACCGGAGTAGGACCAGACATGATACAAGAAACCACAGAGAAGATCAAGGTCATCAGAGATAGACTTCTTACAGCACAAAGTCGACAGAAGAGTTATGCAGATACAAGGAGGAGGAAACTGAAGTATGAAGTAGGAGATTGGGTATTCTTGAAAGTTTCACCGATTAGAGGAGTATTCAGATTCAAGACGAAAGGTAAGTTAGCTCCTAGATATGTTGGACCATTCGAGATCGCCAAGAAGCTTGGGGAAGTTGCCAACGAGCTGCTTCTACCACTAGATTTGTCTCAAGTTCACGATGTATTTCACACATCGATGCTCAAGAAGTATCACCCCAACCCGTCTTGCATCATTGACTGGTAAACCATATCTATACGAGAAGTCGTTTCCTATGAAGAACTACCAGTGAAGATTCTGGATAGCAAAGTTATTCCTATGCTGAAGATCCAGTGGAGCCATCACAATGAATCTGATGATGTGGGAGTTAGAAGAAGACATCCGCCGAGAGTATCTATATCTCTTCAAGGACCAGGTATTAAATTTTGAGGACGAAATTCTTTTAAAAGGGGTAGACTGTAACAAACTGAAAATTTCAATAAGTAACTTTGGGCCTTTGTGTAAATACCAAAAAATTTAAGATTTTGTTGCAATACTTAAGACGTAGTAAAATATCTAGAAGGAACACTTGCTATTGGATCACACACATGTAGTTCTGTACATGAACACGCATGGAATCACTTTCACTTAAAAGTTGAATTAATGGTATAGATCTTTCTCACTTAATATTGAACTTAATCCAATGGTTGAGATTAGGAGGGTAAGTTTAAAGAAAACAAACCTAACCCTAATTCTCTTGTTTGTGGCTGAGAAGAGAAGAGAATTAAGAAGAAGAAGAACAAGCTCTTGAAGAATTGAAGATCCGGAACAAGAATCGACTATCTCGCGAAGGTGAATACGCTGTGTACACTTGTTGTATTGGATTAGGATTCTCTACATTGAAATCTTTGATTTGAAGTTCTTGAGTTGTGTTATGGAATTCATGGATTGAAATAGAGCTTATTCATGTTATTCTTATTCAAATGTGTGCTTATCATGCTATAAATTAGTTTTAATGGTGTTTTGAGTTCAATTGCATATTTGATTGTGATTTGATGTATTTATTCTAGATTAGAATGTTTTAGAATATGATTCTATGATGTATTTATGCTTGGTTGTGAGAATGGAGTTGAATGGAGCAAGTTGAGAAACCCAGAATTCTCGGGATCGCCGTCCATCCGTGGACCCGTCGGTATGCTGATAATCTGCCGACGAGGTTTGTGGAGTCTCTGTCAGTGAACCTGTCGATATAACGACAGTTTGCCGACGGACAAACCCTGTGTTTTTATGAGTCCCTGTCGGTGGACCATTGGTATGCCGACGAGTCTGTTGACAAACCAAACCATACCCTGTCGGTATGTCACGTACTAAACCTGGAAATCTCAAAGGAGTCTCCAAATTTAAGTTGTAACTCTCACCCCATATCCCTCTGGAAGTTGAAAGCAATATTCAAAACATAAGCGGAAGTAAATTCAATAGTTCCAATAAATATTTAAGTAAAAATTACAGATCTGGTCCTTTACATAAATTTGAATAAAAATCTCTACTTCCAATACATTAGCCCTATCATCTAAATCTCTATTTTTCTAATCCCTTTTACAAAGCTCTCCCTTTAACTGCTAGCCTTCAATCCTGAAAATTATAAATCAACAAACATAAGCCGGAAAGCCCTGATGAGTAGTCCTTCAAAGCAAGGTATTTACTCATCTCCCAATGTTATGAGAAACATACCAATAATATAAGTGATGATAATAAATTCTGTAATGTATATAATTAAAGACAAATATGAACAGAAATCAGAGAATAGATTATTATCTCTCAATTCTCACCTTGGTATATAAATCAATGGTGAATATTAAGAGTTCAAGTGCCTAATTCTATATGCAAATTAGATCAAGTGTATCATACACAAGATACTTAAAATAATATCAACAAAGAATATGATAATGCAAGGTTGCTGTTAAGTATGCAAATATAGTAAGTTCCCACGAGACCAATCTGTCATCGAGCAAGATGTCGTAACGAATCATCCCCCCAATATAGGACCACTCTCAACGATAAGATATTCTATGTGCGCAACATAGTTCTAAGGGGTTTCAACCTAGAGGGCACAATTCTCCCACTTATTTTTTTTATCAAGGGAATATCCAAGGCATCACCATGTGAAATATCCTCAGGGAATCATACATATTTAACAACCAACAGAAGGGTGTCTTGATTTAACTATTGGGCACCACCTTAGTGAACTTTCCCTCTCTCATCTATCATCTTACCACAAGTCCCTTCGGACCCCCATACATGGCCTATCCCTCACCTTGGGTGAAAACAAGTATAGTCCATTCATAGGACAGCAATGGTTTAAATAAGTCAAATAGTCTCTTGTGTTGGTCTAGACCCATGGGTATCACATAAGGTGTTAGACAAGCCCATCTCAGCAATGTAGTCCATATGCAACTCATAAATTCAGGTCCTTTAATTAATGCAATGCACACGCAATGACTCATAGGCACATATTCAAATCAGCAAACACATTAGCACAATCCCATGATTCTAAGCAATATAGATATATCATGACATAATTACATATAATTGATAAGGATAAAAAAACCTAATACAAGTGTTAGAACATGGAACCAGCATTATTAAGTAAGCATTCAATGATATCTTAAGCAATTCTACTAATAAGGACAATTGGTATACTACTTATATGGTCACAACATTACACTATCAAGTTCACACATCAAGTATACATCTAAGCATGCATGTAATGAGGAAATAAGAGTATTAGATAGGTTTTGGAGATTGGTCCCCTAGGTAACTCAAAATCCCATACTGCTAGGCTAATTTTCCAAATTCTAGATCTTAGGTATGGAAGATCAAGTCTTCATTGGTACATCCCCAGTGCATGGAAACATAACCAATCTTCTAGTTTGGGTGTTTTACAAGTTTCCAAGGTAAAAAGTCTCCAAAGGGGTCACATTGGGTTTCGGCAAGGTGAGCCGACAGGGTTTTGGTATGCCAAGAATTCCAAAAGTGTGCCAAAGTTTGGGTTTGGAATTTGGTCCAAGAAGGTTCCATTAGGTCAAATTGGGTTTTATCTCACTTTCCAAAAGAAAGCTCGACAAGGTCATTCGTTATGCCGAATTGGGCTCGATAGCAATTCCAAGGAGCTGTATTTTGACTGTGGGACTCGGTAGGGTACTTAGCATGCCGAGTAGGCTACCAAATCACAACCTGCTCAGGTTTTGATTGGGATTTCTCCCAAAGGTCAGTTACCATCTAGGGAAGCTTCGAAAATAGGTATTGGGTCTAAGGGTTTGGTCTACACAAGGATCTCTTTGTTTCTTGGGTTCCAAGTTAAGGATTTCTTGGTTTTGCTTAATTTGTATGAACACGCAAGTTATCGAAGATTAGACAATAATATTTCTGGGTTTTACTATTAGGATCATGGGGAAAGGGATAGCACAATCAATAAAAACTTCCCCCATGGTCATAACATCAAAATAGAAGTAAATACACAAGACTTTGAAAGAAAACTCACCTTTTGCTGTAGGATTGCTTCTATGATTGCTTCTTCTTCTTCCTTGGGGTTTTCTGGATTTCTTCTCCGACTGTAAGTGTTCTCCACGAAATTGGGTGGGTTTTTTGTGTTTTAATTCACTTAGTTATCTCTCCTTTTATAGTCTTGTAGAGCCAAGGTTGTGTAATTAGGAACTGCTATTTTGGGCAGATCTAAGTTTCTATTCTTTTTTAGGAAATAGATTCTAAATTACTAATTAGTTTGCAAAGGTTGTAGAGGTTTCTTATTAGATGTGTTGGTTGTCTTGAGTCTTAAGCAATCCCCTTAACTTACCAATTGATTTCTCTTACCTATTTGATCTGGTTTCTATTTTACAGTCCATGCCCAGTCATCAAGTAAATATTGCTGACCAAATCAAATTAGTTGACTAGCCCAGTTTTAGTTATTCATTAGGATTTCGAAATCAGCCTACTGTATTATGGTATTTTATGTTTATTTTATTATTGATTAATAGCATTGATTAATTAATTTATAAATTTAGGGTTGTTACAAAATTACTATTTTACCCTTTTGGTTTCAAATTAGTGGGTTTTTTTTTATTTCAAGTTCTTACACGGTATACCCATTGGTATACCGATGGAACCACTGACCAAAACATGTGGAACCGTAGGTGGACCGTCGGTATGCCGACCAGTCCACCGACCAAAAGTGATTGAGGTGTGGTGTTTACAGACCTTGTGTGGTGCTTTTGAATTGATAAGTTCATTGATTAATGCTAGGATGTACTTGCATCTAGAAACTCTTTAATGTGAGGCTGATGTCATTATTCCTACTTGTTCAGATTAATTGTACTAGAATGCTAGCTTATAATGTTATGACAATCATATATGTTACTCATTGAATGATCATGATATTGTTTACAAGATTATGAAGATATTCATGTTGTGATGTATCATACATATATGGATGATAATGGACATACATGGATTGAAGGTCCATATGTGAGACCTATTACCAGACCAACCTTGAATCCTTCAAAGAAAGACTACAGGAGAATGTGAGAAGATTGGACTCAGAGAGGAGTAACAATGAGGATAACATATGTGGAGTCCGAAATGGACAATGTTAATCTAAAATGATTGTGGGTGAGGAATTAACTGCCCCTATAACCCGGTTATTACCGTATTCTTATAATGTGAGTAATCTGATTGATTGATGTGAACTGTGATGTGGCACGGGGAACAGTCCTGTGCTAACGCCGAGGAGTTTCTGATTCAATTCCGTGATCAAAAATAGAGGTGGGGACATGGACTTCCCATGGGTTAAGAATTCCTAAAACTACAGTGTACATGTAGAATCTACCGCGAGTCGTATAGCTAGATATGGCCTATGTTATCCTAAGGGATACATAGTTGGATAGGTGGCGATCACCGTGAACATCCAGTGGTCATGTAATCAACGACATGCATTGCATTCATGTGATTGTAATAGCCATCCTTGAGTGACGGGTGGAGTAGGTATTCATGTCGTTGTATACAAATGATGAACCTTTGCATTAAACCATATCACAGCATACATTCTCATAGTGGAACTCATCGATTATACATGCTTTCACATTGTATTTGCTAAGCATCGAGCTCAAGCCTTTCGGCTCATAATATTTTAGGTGAACCAAGTTTGAGGAGATGAAGTATCGAAGGGTCGCGTGGAGACCGTGTGGAGAGATGCAATAAGACTTATGCTGTTGGAGCTCTATAGTGTTTGATGAGAGTAAATAACTCTTATTATTTGTGATGAGATGTAATAACGTTACTTTATTTTACTTTGGTTATGGTTGTGTTGTTTGAGGTGGTGTTAGACCTCATTATAGTTTGATATAGATATTACTTCCGCTGCTATCTACGTTATGTTTGATGTGTAGATTATAGTTTGGGTTGTACCTTCCCTTAGTAGTGAGGAGAGGAGGGGTGAGAGTCACACCTTGGTTCTAAGGTGGTGCTCCTTGCAATTAAGGAGTACACCCTAGGATTTGGGATGTGACAATAGAGGATATGGAAGAATTAAACAAAATTAATTTGGGATGAGAATTGGATTAGGCATGTAAATCATATATAGGATCAAGGGTAGATTAGCAAGTTAATTAAATTCAAATTCAAAGCAAAGATAAGGAAGTTTCAAATTAATAGGAGTTTGATTTTTGAAAGGATTCTTAGTGGATAAGTTGCCTTATTAATTAGGTTATGAGTGGAGGAGGTAAGAAAGGGATTTAGGAAGGGATTTGAGTGAAATAGGAAGTCAAAAAACGGGGTGTTTTATTTTGGACGTGAATAGTGTTTTTGGGAAAGGATGATTAGGGTTTGGGCTTTTAGAGAGAAGAAAATAACAGAAAGAGAAAGAAAGGAGGCTAAAGCTAGATCTAGAAAAGTGAGAGGAGGCAAGGGAGAAGAAGCCGATGAAGAAAGGAAGAGGAATCGATTGCTAACCAAATATCTAGAGCATAACTGTATGTCTCATTTTCTGTATAGTTCTTACGGAATACTGTGGTTGATCTCGGATTTATCGCATTAATTGTATTTTGTCGCTGCATGAATGAAAGCATGTTTTGTTTGATCATATTTGATATTTGGCAATATTGGAATTGTTCTTTGACGAGTGTTTTGGATTTACACCGTGTGTGTGTAATATTAAATACTGGATTTATTCCTTGATTTCATTCAATGATGATCTAGAATGTTTTCGGGTTGATTTAGTATTGATTTGAAGTGTTTACATGAATTTCTAATGGTTCGGATCAAAATGGTCTGTAATTGGGGTTCTCCAAAAATCTCAGGAAAATTCCCAAAAATCGTGACCCATCGGCAGGTACCGGCACATCGGTGACGTTGCCGACAGGGGTGAATTCATGAACATAATGACCCATCGGCAGGTACCGGCACACCGGTGTCTCTATCGACAGGGTAAGAAATACACAGCGGGGTTTGTCGGCAGGTTCCGGCACATCGGTGATGCTGCCGACAGGGACCCAATTTGCTTGTTTTTACTCCATCGGCAGGTATCGGCACACCTGTAACACCCCAAAATCTGTAGCACGAATCCCTACGCGGGCGGCACGGATCTCGAGGTGAGACCTTCAAGTTCCAACCTTGGAAAGCGGATCACCGTATAAAAAATACTGATAATAAAAGTAAATAATGATCACTTATATTAAACTCAAAGTGCGGAAGCTAAATAAAATCAATTACAAATAAGTGACTTAAGAATAGTCAAAATCTCAACTCGAATAAAGAATTAATGAAAATTTTAATCCTAGTACATCCAATTCATCCACAAAACATCAATGTACTATTCAAACATAAATAAAAGTAATTCAGCCACAAGTCCAATCCGTCCTCATCCTATCTCAACCTGGAGCATAAAAAGTCACGTGAGCTTGGAATGCCCAGTAAGACCATATCTGTCATCCATCCTCATGTAACATCAATAGTCAAAGGCATTGAACAGCAATATAGATTTACGATAAATCAAAACATTGGATATACATATATTTTTGTGTGATATGAAATATGCCATGAAATGAATCATTCAAATGAACTACATGATATGCTCAATGCAAAGGAATGCGAATGAAGTATGATATGCAGTGAAATATACTAGGGAAATGTTCCCTGTCAAGTGACCCCCATTGCTAGCTTCACCGTTAAGAACAATTCGGGACATAGGTCACTAGGAACAGCCGGATACCCCTCTCTTCGTTCGGGGTCGCTAACCCATGGTACGCCACTTGCGGATTTTTGAGTGTAATTACTCAAGGTTTAGACAACCGTATAGGAGTACGCTGAATCCTACCCTTATTTAAACAGGACTTTCACCTGTGGATATAGTCAACCCAATCAGGATACCTTGTAGGCCTAATATGCATGCAATTATTAGCTTAGGAATCAAATGATAATTTCCATCAGAAACTATCCACATGCCCATACACGCGGATAATCTACTGAAAATCATCATAAGTTTTCTAACGGTGTAAACAAATCAATCCAATCAATCCTACATAATTAACTCTATCTGTTACTGCCCAGTTGACCGAACAAGCTAATCAATCCATGTATCAGTAGGATTTCCAGTGATAACACCCTTCGGAAGCTATTCGTGTGCCCATACACACGAATAATTCGTCGAATGCCATCATGGGTATCCTTTCCCCCAGTGCAAATCAAACCACATATGAAGAGTCCACCTTCTAATTACCAAGTACACGAAGTGCACAACTCCAGGGTAAGGTCAAGTCAATAAACAAGTCGGTAGTGTAAGGTGTGCCGTGAAACTCAAAGGTGATTCCCTGCAAGTAGGCTAGAGGCTTCAGAGCATCCTTTGACTCCAAGAGACCAAATCTCAAACAAATGGCACAAACCCCCAACCCAAACCAATTTTTTGTGGAACTCAAAGTTGATTCCCCACAGGTAGACTAGAGCCTTCATATCAAACTTTGATTCCAAAGATCGTGCCTCACTCATATGGCATCAATCCCCAAACAAATCCATCAAAATCCACCAAAAACCAACTCAAGGACACCATCGGCAAAGTCACCGGTGTACCGGTGCTTGCTTGTGGATCATTTATAGTGTACAATTGGTCCCTGTCGGCAGGTTCACCGATGTTCCGGTGCCTACTGACGGACCTATTCTCTGTGCATTTAGTTCCCTATCGGCAGCCTCACCGGTGTACCCAGTGCCTGCCGACGAGTCACGTAACTAGGGATTTTTCTAGGGTTTGAAAACCCCAAATCAGCAACTATGTCAAATCCGAATCGCAAGAAACCCATATTAATACATCTAATCAATATCAATATACCAAAAACACATTAGATCATTATTTAACAAAAATCAATGGAATAAAACAATATTTAATATTACTCCGGCACGGTGTAAATCCAAAACACCAATCAATAAATCCAAAACACCAATCAAAAGAATACTTGCAATATCATCGATCATTCAATAAAGTAGGATTAAATCAGGCTTTCCTACATACGGCAATGAAATACGAACTCATATGATAAATCCGAGATCAACTACAATATTCCGTAAGGACTATACAGAAAATGAGACTTAGCCGTATTGGTTCCGGTATGTGATTCTAACCAAGATCTTATTCTTCTTTTTCTTCTTCTTCTCTTTTTCCCCAAGGCTTGGTGACGGCTGGGGTTTGGTTCTCCGCTTGTGATCTCTTCTCTCCCTTTTCTCTTTTCTTCTTAATTCCATCTTATATCAATTCTTACCGAATGGGGAAGGGTGAAGGAGAAGTTATAGTAACTTCCCTTCTTTCCGTCCCATTACCAAACCCACGACACCCACTTGCATTCATGTTTGGTTTTCGAATTCCAATCCCTAAATTACAAGTAGTACCCCTTAAGTCTTCTAGTTGCACTATAACCCCAAATGAGTAGTTCAACTTCAATTCAATCCTATACTTTAATTGTATTATAATCCACACCATTAAGTCTGGGTCCAAACAACCGGATCTAGACCAAGCCCACTAATCTCAGTCCTAAGCCCAATTTAATTAACTTACTTTCATTATAACACCACACTATTCACTAATTACAGTTTAACTGCATCTCTACACTTACATTAACACATTGTCACCATGGATTTGAATTCGAGTTCAGTTATAATTATTTAACTCTATTAAAAAATTACATATTAATTATTATTATTAATTTCCGGATCCGGGTCACTACAACACCCGCCACACTGTCGATGGACGTTGACCTGAGATATTTGGTTGGTTGGTTTGGGGATTTGTGCCATATGACTGTGGTATCGACTTTTGGAATCAAAGGATGGTCTGAGGCTCGAGCCTACCAGCGAGGAATCAAGTCTGAGTTACATGGCACACCCTACCCTACCAACTAGCCTATTGACTTGACTATGATCTAGAAAAAGAACTTTCTAGTTCACTCAGAAAAGAACGATCATTGTCAATCTCAAAAATCTGATTTTCAATATCAAAATATATGGAACAACTGTCCCCATTACTATCCATAACTAAAAAAGTGTCATCAGAGATGAAACCCCGGATGCCTCTGACACCAAATAAATGATCAACATTACTGCAACTAGAACTGCCACTATCACCCCAACTATGAATGTTTTTCTCCATATTATTTAGAATGGGGTCTTCATCTCCACTGGTATTTCCAATAGGACCAAGACTTACCATTGCTTTACTTAGCCCACACCCGTGTTCTAACTCCTCGTTAGACAACATCGAATTGAACCACCATTTTTCCATAGAGCCTTCCTGCCCCCTATTTGCATGAACATACAATAGATGAATAGTCATTCGATGAAAAATCATTTGAATATTTCATTTCCTATCGGAATAAGCATATAGATCCAATCACTAGGATCATTAACTAATA
>JAUPMG010113532.1:5000-11945 GCA_031762675.1 Pachysandra terminalis | reverse complement strand
CGTTATTCCACTAACCTGCTTTTGCCAGCATGACAGCAAGCACCTCCTTGAAGTATCAAAAATGTTCCTCACCAACGATCCTCCCCCCCCATTCCATCCTTCCCCCCCAACTTTATTTATAGGCTCTTTCTTTGGTGGGAACTTTATGAAATAGATCTCCCTGCCTTTTTTTCTTCAAACCCCCTTCTCCCCAAGTAGGATTTTCACCTTTTTCTCTTTATTCATCTTGACAGCCTATCCCTCTTAAAGATAGAAAGGCCTTAGGTAAAGTCCCGGAATAATTGCAGGGGGCTGTATTGGCGAGATCCCCGGATTCCCTCTCTAAGCACCACCTACACGGAAAAAGTACAGCTCCAGCCTATTCTTGAAATAAACATAGCCCGGTTATGCCTCGTTCGGTAAGATTCTCCCGAAGGTAGGCATTTCCCCTTTACCCAAGGCACTGAAACCACTGGATAATGCTCCTTCACAAAGGCACAAACTGTGGCTGGTAGCAAATTACCACCCACCCCCTTTCCAGGTTGTGAAAGAAAGATACCCTCTTCAGCCTTGACTAGATTTCCTGAGAACAGCTGCCACACGGGAAGGTCGACGACACGGGCATAGAAAGGCCTAATTACTTGTTCAGTTAAGCATTCCCAGTCTGCCTTAAGCATCTTTGTTGAAGTTAGGTTATTGCTGTCAACTAGTTGAGAAATCGGTGCATGCCCACCAGACCTAGGCCAGAAAGAATAAATTTGATCTTCGTAGGCATTCAAAGTTACACCAACAGCATGGCCCACACTGGACTCGAGAGTAGAACTTGATGATTCTCTTTTTGACTTATGCATTTCCAACACCATTTCAATGTAGGAATCACGGACACAATACATCCGTTCTCTCTTCCATGCTTCTATCAACTGATTTCCAGCATCAGACTGTGCCCCCTATTTATTAAGCATAGCTTCCATGTCTTGGTATCCGGGAAAAAGGAAAGGAGAAGGCAAGGGAAGCCCCTCGACTCTGCGCTTCCAACCTTTGAGTTAGTTGAGAACATCCCTTCTGGCTGGAGAGGTGGAGGGTTAAACGCGCCATCCATCTCTTCCACTCCAGGGCATATTGGCATAAACTAACGAGCAAAGAGGCTGTCTAGATTCTGATCCTTGTCTTCCGGCATCAGTAACGGATGAAGGTAAGGCAGCAAGCCCCACGGCTCAAAGAACATTACGGAACTCCACTCTCATGCAGCTCCTGTTCACTCCTGCTTGAAAGGCTCCTACTGCTGGCTTTCCTATTCGGCTAGCCCTTCCCCTTTACAGCAGCTTCTGCCTCCCTGAAATAACTACATGAAACTAGCATCGCCGAAAACAACCTTCGCCTTGCAAAGAAAGACCTCTCTACAAGCGGACAGGTTCACCCCTCTGCCCTACCATTCTTTCTACCCCGCATATAGTTCTCCCTACAAAGAATTTCCCCTCTGTAAGGTAGCCTGCCCACGGAAGAAAGCCTAATTCCTATCGGAGAGCCACCTCGCACAGGAACAGTTTTTACCAACCCCGTTCGACTGAGTCGGCTAGGCTTGAAAGCAAGCTGCAAACCGAGGAGCATTCAGGGGCAATCACCTTACCTTAATAAATAGGGGGCACAGAAGGCAACCCGAATCTTCCACTAGCACTTGAAGATGCCTTAGCCCGGCTTCTACTTTCAGTCGACTTTAGGCAAAGGAACTAGGCCCTGTTCTTTCCCACCTTGCTAACTACGGATCACGCTAAGCTGTTCCAACTCCCCGCTTCAAGCAAGGCCTAGTCCGTTGCCGAGAAGACAAGACAGAAAGAGCTAAGATAAGGAAATTCGGCACTGTTTTCGAATACGGTTCACTACGATGGGCAACCCCCTGAGTCCACAAAAGAAGGATCCATTTCAGGCCCAATTGCCTCATCAGAGACTGGATTTGCAGATTAGGGTTCGGCTTAATCATATCCTTTAGCCTTGCCTTCCACTGCTTACCGAGCTTGCCTATCAGTGGAAAGGTTCTTAGGTCTCCCGCCCGACCAGGAAGAGTGGTCCGCTCCGCAAAGCTCAGCTTTGCGGTTCGCTCCCTCTATGCGGTCGGCCTTCTTACCTGTCTGCCTCCTTTCTCTTTTTGGAATATAACAATGCCCGAGCTCCAGCTTTGCTTGCCTTCTTCACCGGCGCTCGCCGGATGTATCACTTATCCCGCTCCTAAGGTAAGGAGTCTTCTCTTTGTTATAAATGGGAATGAATCGCATATGTTGGTTGAGAATTGCTCGGGAAAGGGAATCTTCTTCCGGGCCTGGTGATCCTTTTGTCCGCCTTGGGCCGATGGAGAGGAATAGGGATTGGTTTCCCTTTCCAGGCTCCAGCATGCTCAGCCTTGTGGGAGGAAGTGCGATTTCTGCATAAACATAAATCAGAATTTAAACCTTGTTAAAAATATTCTGCAGAGTGTAAAGAAAGAGAAAAAGCGGCGACTAGCCACTACCAGACCCTATATCCCATCGAGCCCGACAAAGTCGAGAGGGCGAAGTCTGATAGGGAGTCAGTCAATTTGGCACCTCGTCCCTATCCCGTGTGTGCAATGGAAAGGGAAACCGCAACTCGTTGGAAACGAGGTTGCTTGCAAGGATCGACTCTCGATCTCCCGTCTACGATCTTGTAAAGCGTCCCTTACAAGAGAGAGCGTTCGACCTTGACTTGTGTGCCTAAAGAAAAAGATGCATGGATGCAAACAAAATAATAGGATGTATGCCTGAGGTATTAGGTGGAGTGAGACGGGCTCTAACCCTCAATCCAAATACCTTAGATGCAATATATCTATACCTATTATTATCTTAATTAACTTAGCCCCTTCCGATCCTTAGCCTAAGCTCCAGCGATCCTTATGGGGATAGGTCTAAAAGATCATTTTTCTCACAGCGGCGATGACCCACTCAAAAGTGTCCCATCGCGATCGCCACGCTGTGGATACGGTGAGAAAGGGTATGCTCTATGCTGTATTCACGATCGCCACTTATCAATTTTATACGAGGTTCTTCACTTTATCTTCTTTTTTTGAGCATTTTGATTCTTTTGATCGCACTTCGCCTTTTTTGTGAGAGATCGTAGGCGTAGCATTCCCCGACGAATCAGGTGTGTACGGTGTTCACACGCCGAACTGTGAGGCTTTTCTCAACGATCTATTCTTTTTTCAATAACAAAAAGGGGCTTTTTCTCTTGCAGAAAAAAGGTAGTGTAAGCTCTAATCTTAGTCTTAGTATGTGGCTTAACTTCCTTACCTCACTGTGAGTGTAATTTAGTAAGGACGAATGCCTTCTAGTTTGTGATAGCTAGTATGCGAATGTCTCTTTCCTGCCTTGATAGTGGTTAGCCTAGCCTTTTGCCTGTTAGATCTATCCTTTCCCGATTGATAGACTCTTTTCATTAGCTTTCTCAATAAGTCTAATCCTAAACCATCTTCCATTCCTTCTTTCTTCTATCTTCCCTGGATTGACTAGTTTTATCTATCCTAGCAGACGGAAGACGCAACAACAACAATTAGCAATCCGCGTCTTCCCTATGGATAGAGCCAGCTCTGCTCCTGTAATCCAATACCGCTCCGTGGGGTAAGTACCTAACTAAGCCAGTATGGCATCTATCTACCAATCTATCAAGCAAGGACAGATCGGAACCCAACTACGGTAACTAGCTAATCAATACCTAATCAATGGGATCTATTTCCTGAGGGATCAGGCCTGATTGACTGTAGACTGGGTTCGATTGTGGAGCAGCTCATTGAAGGTCGTTCTGTCGTTCCCATGATTCTGAGTGAATCGCTCATTGTCTTACTGTTCCTCGCATAAGCACGTTCTTCGGATGTGCTGTGCAGGTTTGGGTTCTAGAACACCTCGCTGACTTTCAGTCCATTCGGGTGAGGATATTTAAACCAGGACTTAATCCATCGACATGTAACTGGTAGTTCTGAGAAGGAGATGATTGAGTCGAAGGAGGAATGGGTTGCCTATTTCTGTTCTCTGCCCTTTGACAAGATTGTCTGGAAAGTAGAAAGGCTTCAAACAAGCAGTGCAATTCTTCATTGCCTAGGTCATCACTTTGTTCCCCTCTTAGGGCTGCGAGGCATGGCAGTTTATACCCCTTTCAGGGTGTTGAGGCAGTTTGGAATGGTTCAAGTCATACCGGTTGTGGAGGATCTCAGCGACTGGTTCTTCGATTTCGATACTGCCGAAGACGAAACCAGGAGCAAGACTGGACTGAAACTGTGGTGCGGTAGAACTCGTTCTGACATTCCCAGAGAGATTGATACAGACGGTGCAGAGCGGTACTTGGCCAAGCCTGAATATAACATGTGGGTGGAAGAGAACTTCTTGTTGAAGGAACAACTTTCAAGCTTGACTGAAGCTGTTCGAGAGGTTCGAGAGGAAGCTGAGGAGCTGTCATCTGCTGAAGGTTCTTCATTGTATGAAGATGAGAAGCGCCGCCGCAAGACCCAGCAAACAGAGGGTCCGAAGGAGACCCCGTAAAATTTATTAAAACCCAAATCCCTTTCGATAGAGCTGGTGGCAAACTTTAAAAGTTCAAGAAACAAACTTATAATTATAAAGGTTTTTGGCTTAAACGAGTTTTCTGCCCGTAAAGCGGTCTCGTTTTTGAAACAATTCAAGAAACAAACTTATAATTATAAAGGTTTTAGGCTTAAAAAGTAAGATTAGAGACTTAATGGTGTTTAAGACAGTAAGTAAGTAACCGTAAGGAGTTTCGTTTGGTATTCTTACTGTTAGGAACGAGAAGATCACTTCACTGATTTGCTTTATCAGGTATCAAGCGGGAGCTACGAGCTAATAGAACACCTTTCAGTAGTATCAATACCGTTACATGGATCGTAAATGCATGAATGCTCGTACTTCTTATCCTGTAGGCTAGCAAGAAGGGAGTTTCAGTAAGCAAGTTAAGCCAGGGAGGGACTATCCTTAATTCCATCAACCATAAGGAAGGGAGTGATTATTTTATTGTATGCTTTTAGAGAAACATAGCCAGCTTAAAGGAAGCCAGGGATACCAGCTTGCAAAGAAGGGAGTTCAATTCTGGTATTCAATCCAGACTGACCATCAACCAACAAAGGGGTCTCATTAATTAGAGTACGGATTCTCTTGATCAACTATGAATTAAGCAATATAATAAACATAGCCTTAAGCCAGGGTTACCAGCTTGAGAAGGGAAGCAAGCAGAAGACATTCAAGCTATAAGACGGATAGCGACTTCATGAAATCAACACAAAGGAGAAAAAGAGAGATCGTATAATTTAGGATATGAATAAGAATCACTAGCTTAAAGCGGCTTGGCTTCTTCTCAAGGAAGCTATTTCATGCTAGTTGTCAGTAGTCGTCCGGTAGGAAAGAAAGACCTTCAAGCAAGGGAGCAGGGGAGACTACCTAGCACCATAAGAAAGGGAGTGATTCTTTAGTATGCTCTTTTGAAAAAAATGAGTTATTATCCGGGATTCAATCCAGAAGAAGGGGATACTATGAAGCTCATTAAGAAGAGTAGTAAGGCTAATGAAAGCGAGTTAATAAAGAAAAAAGACAATACCCGAAGCAATAGAGTGATTCTCCCGTTAGCGAGTTGTGCTTATCCTGTACCAAAGCAAAGCTCAAGCATGCAGGCAGGAAGATTGGAGCTAGCCTTTCTCCTCTCGCTCAGCTCTTGACGAGCTGGAAGTCGTTGCCTAATCAGCAGCAGTAGAACTTTACTAACCACCGAAGCAAATCCCAAATCTTAGCTAATACCCGAGCGTAAGGCAGCCCCTTTCTTAATCGCAGCATGTCTTTTGTTTTTTAATCACAGATTGGATTGCCTTGCTCAAGCCTCTTGAGTTCTTTCGGTTAAGACAAAGAGTGGGGAAGAATCTCGAGAGTATCCATCCATTACAATCAGCCGTGTAAGGCCATTAGTCCCATATATTAGTACTTTCTAACAAGCACGCTGACTGAAAAGAAGCTTTCTTTCTTGCTTGATAGGGGCGATACCGCATACTCAGGACAGAGCCATAAGCGGGAGCAGTTGCAGGTTCTGCCCTGGCATAGACATAGATAAGTTTTTCCCTCGCTCTAAGAGGGCGTTCGAGGGAGACCGTAGGACTATATTTAGGTACCGTAGGACTCGCCAGATGAGAATATACCTCTGAGGGGTTCTAGGCCGGTGAAATCGCATTCTAGCGGCCGCTCAAGCTTTATCTAGCCTCGGCCCCCTTTGATGAGCGCTTTCGAGATGCGCAGCTTGGGAGGCCACCCTTATGAACGAGAGTCGCCTTCCTTTCTTAGTGTCAAAGTTGCGAGAGCTTCATCGCCTCCTCGTCCTGCCTTTGGGAGTGTTAGAGTTTGCCCTTTCGTCGCCCTAGCCCTACCCTAAGCTTGGCTTGCTCCAACGCATCACTAACGCTTAGGGCTGACTTCGACTACTGACCCGCCGTATCTCGCTACTCAAGATCACCTGTTCACCTCGTTATGCTCCTCTAGGGCTACTTACCATAGCTGTCAGTCTCAAACCTTGAGCGACTTGAAATGACTTAAAGGAGAAGAAGAAAGAGAATTAACAAGCGCAGGAAAGTAAAGTTGCTATGGAAAGCCAACGAGATGCTTCTGGTACTGGACCACACACAAGCCTAATAAGCCACCGAGATGCGCCTTCCGTTTTGAGTGAGCTTGGAAGGCGTTTTCATGCTCTCCTTCGTCACTCCTCCTTGGTGCCTTGCTCCTATTTTGTCCTCTTTCTTCCCTAACAACCCTCTTTCCTCCTCGGATGGGGTTGGGGGTCGCCGGGGGGATTAGGAAGAATGGGAAGGGGGGGAAGGGGGGAGGAATTAATCAATGAGCATGGTCGACTCGAATAAGATATAGATTCTATTTCTCGAGGAGGCTGAGTAGCGACCCGTAGCACCGGCTGGGAGGCATA
>JAUPMG010113521.1:0-11946 GCA_031762675.1 Pachysandra terminalis | reverse complement strand
TTTAGGCTTGAATCAGATCTAGCTACCTGACCCCAAGACATGTGTGAGGACATACAAGCATCCTCGACATACATGGATTGTGTTTACCAAAAAACCCACCTATATGAAAAATAGAGGTATAAAAGGACCATAATTTACATTAATATAAAATATAAGTACTTATAATATTAAAATATTATTCAAGAAATAAATATATTATATTTTATAAAGTTAAAAAAATAATTCAAATATTTATAATTTATAACCATAAGAAATATATATATAAGAGTACACATCTAGCTCACAAAAATGTACCCCATCCGAATATATATATTCTGGTGAAGCTAGGGTGTAATAAGAAGTTGATCGGTGCACATTTGACGAAGCCAGGTCTACTCACAATATATATATATATATATAGATACACATACATTTTTGTGTATATAAGCCGGGTCTACTAGATCTACTACAAAAACTCATGGTTTTACCGGTGAGCTTTTTGTCAACTTGCTAATTCCACAACAAAAAATGGGATTTAGCAGTCGCCATGTGAATTTTTTATAGCAGCGGTTATGCAGAAACCCGTTGCTAAAAGCTTATCCATATATCTAATCGCGGCGGGCAGGACTGACCGCCAGTTTATAAAACTTTTAACAACAGTTTTCAAACAACCACCGTTAAAACCTGCAATTTGAGCGCTTATGAATTTTTTACCGGCGGACGTCACAAGCTGCCGTGTATAACAATATTAATGGCAATTACCCAAAATCACCACTAAAATCTGCGTTTTGTGCAAAATCAATTGTACCAACGATCTTGTCTGAACTGCCGGTCTATATATCTATTAACGGCGATTTTGTAAAATTGTCGTTAAACATAAAATTTGGAGCCTTGATTTAATATAAATTGTATCGGCGATCGGGTCTGAACTGTCAGTCTATATAACTATTAACGACGATTCTTAAGAACCACCGCTATAACCTGACATTGGGGGGTCTATTCCTGCAGCATTTATTCAAATATATAAATAGTTCCAGCGGTTCTAAATAACTGCCGCTAAATCTTAATTCTTGGCGGGATTTTTCCTTCGCCCAAAATTTGTAGCAAGTGGTTTTCAAAAAAAAAAAATAAAAAACCATCACTAAATCTTTTCTCTATATAAACAACACAAATGAGCTCTTTCTCTCCATGTTTTTTGCTCTGGCATTGGTATGTTTTTTGCTCTGGCATTGGTATGTTTTTTGCTCTGGCATTGGTATGCAATAGAGACTCTTGGGTATCTTCTCCGGCAACGATATCTCTAGCAAACCTCTAGTTAGCCTCTCCTTCCCATTTTTTTTTTCATCTTCCACTTCTCGTTGTTGGATATAAACTCGGGTCGATCCAATTGTTCACCACTAGATGGGTTGACTCGGTTCCCTACATCATATTTGACAGCTAACTTGATGTGGGACTCTCTCCTAATCCTAAGGGATAAGGAGAATGAGTCTTTCTAGGAGTTGATTTGAGTCTTCTATACATAGAAGACTCTTCTTCCCCATGCAAAAGTGATCATACCTGAGATCCATCAAAGAACTCTCTCTCTCTCTCTCCCTCTCTCTCTCTCTCTCTTTCTATTTCTCTCTCTCTTCATCTTCCTAATTTGCCTCTATCATATGATATCTTGATTGAGTGTGGATATACTTGTGCGATTCTAGTAATCACACAGATCTCGTAACCCGGATTCTTATGCGGGATGTCACGGATCTCGAGGTGCAACGTTCAGGATCTATTTATGGACTGCGAATTGTCATATCATAACCAAAGCTAGGATGAAGTAAAAAGCTGATTCACTCATCGAACAGAGTCGTGGAAGCAAAATAACAAAAGTCAACTCAAAATAAACTAACAAACGGCTTAAGATGAGCCCTATTACAATTTCAAATCGAGTTCCAAATCATGGTTCGTACAACGGTTAAAGTAAACCAATGCAAATAAAAATATTTTTCCCAAATAATAGGTCGTCGACCCCCATACAGCTACATCAACCTGCAACATCAAAGTTACATGAGCCTTGAATGCCCAATAAGCACGATCCCATTCAACTCAACATTATATAACATAATTGATTCAAAGGCATATGGCAAGATAGTTTTAATGCAACATGATTATGATGAGAGTATGTCAAACACATGCGCTAATGAGTGCTCAAACAATGAATACAATGATATATCATGAAATGTCTAATGTTAATGTTTCATGCTAAGTGTCCCTCATTACAGTTTCCATAACACACAAAGGTTTCGGGAACAAGGTTACCAGGAACAACCAGCAGCCCCTCTCTTCATTCCGGGTGCTAACCCATGGTACGAAGGCCACCATGTACTGATTTCATGAGTATACAATACTCAAGGTTCAGCCGACCTTATGGAATCAACTATGATCCCATAACTTATTTCGTTGGACTTACAACCTACAGGTATAGACAAACTTATCTTTTCCACCTTCCGGGCATACTTAACACTCTACATGAGCACAGTATGAATGCATTATTAACTCGTAAGACCCAAATGATAGTCTCCCTTGAAAACTATCCACGTGCCCATACACGCGGATAATCTATTGGGTTTCATCATTCACATCCTAATATTTCAAATCAGTCTCAGATCTACATAATCCGACACTTAGAATCTATAAATGATAAGATTCTTAAGAAACTACCAAAGCGCCCATACACTCAGATAATCCGTTAGAGCCAATCATTTATAATCTAAGGTGAAGACCAATAGAAAGTGTGTGTTCAATAAGGCAAGCTCGAGTGAAGGGCATCAAGGCATAAAACGTCAATGGAACACATGCCCATGACCTTCCATTGATCCCTGTAATCACCCCGTGAAAGTCCAAACCAATCTGACCATCCAAGCCCTCCTATTGTCCCAAAGTATCATTTCGTCGGTACCCTCATCGGTGTACCGATGGGTACCGGTAAT
Source organism: Pachysandra terminalis (assembly GCA_031762675.1). NCBI lineage: Eukaryota > Viridiplantae > Streptophyta > Magnoliopsida > Buxales > Buxaceae > Pachysandra > Pachysandra terminalis. The sequence continues at coordinate 8,998 of JAUPMG010113521.1, read as the reverse complement.
CTTATCTACCGAAAGGTAACAGAGGTCTCTTGTCGGTGGCGTGGTCGGTGTACCGACGCCTACCGATGAACTCGATCCACATTTCCATCGGTAGGCCCGTCGGTGTACCAACGCCTACCGATCAACTCAAGTTAACATTTCATCTATTACCTTCGGTAGGGCGATCGGTGTACCGACGCCTACCGAAGGGTAACAGGGATTCCCTGTCGGTGGCGTGGTCGGTGTACCGACGCCAACCGACGAACGCACACATAATTATTTCAAGATTCATTGGTAGGCTAGTCGGTGTATTGACACGCCTACCGACGATCGCAGACAAGTTCGTTCGTGGTTTTTCTTAACTCGTTTTTCCATGGTAATTCAAGTTTATCTCACATACATCATTCCTAACATCTTAGGATGAAAACCAAGTACATTTACTCACTGAAAAACAACAATTTATGCGATAAGCATTGAAATCTCAATTCGCATGGTAAACATACATTACTTCTCAGAAATTCTAACACAAATCATGGCATCTAATGAAATCAATCAGGATGGGTAACTTACATTGGTTTTTGGACAAATACAATAGAAAACACAGAGGTAATGTGCAAACTCCTGTCCTTGTCTTCCTTAATTCCTTCTTCTTTCTTCTGCAAGAATGGCTAGACTTAGACTCTTTCTTACTCTCAGTTTTTCTCAATTTCCTTCTTAATTCCCAAACACAAGTCCTCTTGTGTTCTTAGATGGGGGTTAGAGATATAGGGGTTCATTCCCTCTATTCTCTCCCACTATCGCCCCCACTAGGAGACACGACTCTTTTGACCTCTTCAACGCACAACCATGTGTTTGAATTTGGTCTTCTAAATTTCTTCTTACAAACTTATCCTAAGGTTTCTTAATTCACACAAAAATCCCAATTAATACTAAATATTTGATTTACCTCCTTATGTTTAATTAATTAAACATACCATATAAGTTCATGAAATCTAATCATTAATTAAATGAGATAAAAAGAGAGAAAATCCTTTTAGTGAGTTTAGGTCCATTACAACGTACCCCCTCCCTTAAAAGAATTCCGTCCCCGAAATTGCATACCTTAATCCATGAACAGCTGAGGTTAGTGTTCTTGAATCTCGGATTCTAGCTCCTATGAAGCTTCAGATTCATCGTGATGACTCCACTGAATCTTCACCAAAGGAATGGTCTTGGTCCTCAAGACTTGTTCCTTCCGGTCCAATACTTGCATAGGTTGCTCTACATTTGATACATCCTCTTGTAGCTACAACTGACTTTTGTCCAGAACATGTGACGGGTCGGGCTCATACTTCCGCAACAACGACACGTGGAATACATCGTGTATTGTCGAAAGCTGTGTAGGTAGAGCTACTCTGTACACCACTCGTCCGATGCGCTCAAGTACTTGGAATGGGCCAATATACCTCAATGCAAGCTTCCCTTTATGGCTAAAGCGCATTATACCCTTCATAGGAGACACCTTTAGGAACACGTGATCTCCAACTGATAACTCCAGGTCTCTCCTCCTCCGGTCCGCATAGCTCTTTTGTCTACTTTGGGCTGTCAATAACTTCTCCCTGATTAGCTTCACCTTAGCTGTAGTCACTTGGACGAGTTTCGGTCCAAGAATATTACTCTCGCCGACTTCTGCCCAGCAGACTGGTGAACGACACGACCTCCTATATAGTGCCACAAAAAGAGCCATGCCAATGCTCCCGTCATAACTGTTGTTGTAAGAGAATTCCACCAGAGGTAGATGTTCTGCCCAACTGCCACCGAAGTCCATCACACAGCCCACAACATATCCTTTAGTACCTAATTCACCCTCTTAGTCTGCTCGTCTGTCTGGGGATGGTAGGCCGTACTGAAGTCTAACTAAGTACCCATAGCCTTCTGTAAACTCTCCTATAAAACCTCGACATGAACAGTGAACCTTGGTCTGAAACTATGCTAACTGGCACATCGTGAAGTCGCACTATCTCCCGCACATAATGTCTAGCGATCTCCTCCGTCGTGGCTGAATTCCTAACTGGCAAGAAATGGGCCGACTTAGTGAGTTGGTACACAATCACCCAAATCAAGTTCAGCGTACCCCGAGTCTTGGGCAATCCCACAATGAAGTCCATAGTAATGTGCTCCCACTTCCACTTAGTTATAGGTAGAGGTTGCAATAGTCCAACTGATCTCTGATGCTCGGCCTTTACCTACTGATAAGTGAGGCACCTTGCTACAAATTGAATTATCTCCTTCTTCATCCCAGGCCACCAGAAGTTCACTCTCAGATCACGGTACATCTTTGTACTCCTTGGATGAATGGAATACCGTGAAGTGTGTGACTCCTCCAGAATCTCTCTCCAGAGTTGCTGATCGTCCGGCACACATAAACGACCCAAGTATTTGATCAGTCCATCTGCGTGCACAGTCCACTAAGATTTCCCATCATCGGCTGCTAGTAACTGAAGCTCGTGATCATTCCTCTGACCAGCAGCAATGCGAAGTTCCAAAGAGGGTTTGGCAACCATACTGAACAGATAAATCTCTCCACACTGACCCACTGATCGTACACCCAAGTCTGCTACAACTCGATACAAACTCCACTCCTAGCTCATCAACTGAGCTAGCACGCCACGTGGTCTACGGCTCAATGCATCCGCTACAATATTTGTCTTCTCAGGATGATAGTTGAGTGTCGAGATATAGTCGTTCAACAACTCAATCCACCTCTTCTGGCGCATGCTGAGTTCCTTCTGGGTGAAGATGTACTTCAGACTCTTGTGGTCTGAAAGCAACTCGAACTCTTGTCCAAGAGTTAATGTCGCCATAGCTTCAGGGCAAAGATCACTACGATCAACTCAAGATCATGAGTAGGGTAATTACGCTCATGGGTCTTAAGTTATCGCGATGTGTAAGCCACGACTCTCCCATTCTGCATAAGGACTGCACCCAACCCTTGTAGAGATGCATCTGTATATACCTCCATCTTCTGGCCAGCTGACTGGTATCACAAGAATTGGCGCTGAAGGCAACCTTTTCTTTAATTCTGCAAACGATGCCTCACACTGATCATCCCAGTCAAACTTCACATCCTTCCTGATTAGTCGGGTCAAAGGTCGGCATATGATGGAAAACTTCCCTATGAATCTTCTGTAGTAACCCGTCAGACCAAGGAAGCTCCTAATCTCTGATGCATTTTTCCCAACCTAGAACTGCATCCACCTTCGACGAATCCATGGAGATGCCACTCCTGGAAACCACATGGCCAAAAAACTTCACCTCATCCCTCAAGAAGTCGCACTTATCAAACTTGGCGTACAACTGGTACTCATACAGTGTCTGCAACACTATCATGAGATGCTCGTCGTGCTGCTTCCTAGACTTTGAGTAGATCAGAATATCGTCTACGAAGATAACGACAAACTGGTCCAAATAAGGTTTGAACACCTGGTGCATCAGATCCATGAAAACCGTCGGCGCATTCGTCAACCTGAATGGCATCACCACAAACTCTTAATGATGTTCATAACGAGTGCGAAAGGCTGTCTTGTGGACATCCTCCTCTCTAATCCTCAGCTGATGGTATCCTGACCTCAGGTCTATCTTGGAGAAGAACTGAGCTCCTTTCAGCTGGTCGAACATGCCATCTATCCTAGGTAAATGGTACTTGTTCTTCACTGTGACCTGGTTCAACTGTTTGTAATCTACGCAGAGACGAAGTGATCCGTCATTCTTCTTCACAAATAAAACTGATGCACCCCACGGAGATGTACTCGGACTGATGAAGCCAAGCAAACTCAATCCGTCTAATTGTTCATTCAGCTCGTGTAACTTTGGCGGAGCCATCCTATAGGTCTCAAGTGAAATAGAATATGTGCTAGGCACCAAGTCAATACAGAAATCTCTCTCTCCTAGGTGGCAAACCTGGAATCTCCTGGAATACCACGCTGTACTCTCGGACTGTGGGTATATCCTCCAAGGATAACTAATGTTCCACATCCGTTGTATCTAGAAAATTCGTCTGATACTCATCCTTCTCAGTCCCGAGAAAAGTAAGTCGCCTACCCCCAAGGAGGTCAAAGACTACGGTCTTCTCGAAGCAATCCACTTTGGCATGATAGGCAACAAGCGAGTCCATGCCGAAGATTACGTCGAAGTCCATCATATCCAGTACAATCAAGCCGGCCTCTAGGTTAAGGTCTCCTACTCTTACCACACAGGCTAGACATAACCGGTGTAAGGTAGCTATCCCTCCTACTGGATTATTCACATTCAAAGGTGTCTCTAACACACTAGGTTGTAGGCCCAAAAGTAGCATGAATCTACTGGATATAAAAGAGAGCGATGCTCCATAATCGAAAAGCACATGTGCTGGGTATGGAAAAGATGTAGTATACCTTTGACAACCGCGTTAGACACATGATCATCTCTCTGTGCGGATGAGGTACTAGCCATGGCATTGGCTCTACCGCTCTGTGCAGCCTGAGGAGGAGCCTATCCACCACCGTCAGTTCTGGTCGCAAGCCGACAGTTCCTCTGCACATGACCCAACTTCCCGCAATTGAAGGATACACGCTAGCCTCGTAGATCTCGCTGCCTAAACTACTGCTGCTGAGATGGAAACGGATGTTATTGCACGTATCGTGTCACAGTGATAACTAAATCAGCAGGAGTACTAGCAGGTTTGTTTTCATTCCTCCGACCCTTGTTAGGGCCTTGTCTCTGCTGGTAAGGCTGGAAGCGTCCACCCTTATTCTTCTTTGGCTGATCTCTTTGGTTTGCTGCCCGGTCCATGTCCATCTCAATGTGACGCGCACGCTTCAGAACCTCAGCATATGTCCTGAACATATGGGGTACCACCTTGGATCGTATCGCTATCCGCAGACCCTCCTCGAACTTGGTGTCTTTATTCTCTTCGTTCTCCACGATATGAGGCGCAAAATGAGACATCATAGCAAATCTCGCCTTATATTGTACCACCGAGTGATTCACCTACTCCAGATGCATGAAATCTGTGGCCATCTGCGGACGGTAGCTAATCGGCAAGTAGGTCTCTAGAAACTGCTCTCTAAACTCAACCTAGGTTAAGGCTGTGACCAGATTTCTCTCCACCATATCCCACCAGTGAAGATCTTCAACCTTGAGCATAAAGGTGGCAAGGAGCAGTTGCATCCCATCAGGACACTCCATCGTCACACCCCAGATCCCGTAACCCGGATCCCTCGTACGATGGTGGCGATAGCTTCTTGAATTTCTCCAGCCAGTTAGTCGACACCACAACTACATGTCGCTGCTCGGTCCTAGACATTTGTAATCTGGGACTCCTTGCGGTCCCCAGTAGCAGAGGATGATGCTCCCCTAGTAGCTGGTCTTCCCTTCCTTCTAGCCATCTACGATTCCACAGGAAGGTATTAAGTCGCTAATCCTATTCCTCGTATTCGTTCGCATGCATACATGTTCATATACTTTATAATCAATCAACACACAACCTAAGTTAGGTTTCTATGTTCCTCCACCTAACTTCAGATTTTTATGTGATACCTAAGTTCTCTAGTATTCTAATAATCTATCTTTGTTTACAAACCTAAGCTCTGATACCAATCTGTTACGCCACAAATCCCGTAACCTGGATCCTTATGCGGGATGCACAGATCTCGAGGTGAGACCTTTTGGATCCATTTCTGGACCGCGGATTATCATATCATAACCAAAGCAAAGATGAAATAAAAAGCTGATTTATTCATCGAACAGAGTCGCGAAAGAAAAATAACAAAACTCAATTCAAAATAAACTATCAAACGGCTTCAGATGAGCCCTATTACAATTCCAAATCAAGTTCCAAAACATGGTTCGTACAACAGTTAAAGAAAACCAATGCAAATAAAATGTTTTTCCCAAATAATAGGTCTTCGACCTCCATACAGCTAGATCAACCTGCAATATGAAAGTTACGTGAACCTTGAATGCCTAGTAAGCATGATCCCATTCAACTCAACATTTTATAACATAATCGATTCAAAGGCATATGGCAAGATAGTTTTAGTACAACATGATTATGATGAGAGTATGTCAAACACATGCGCTAATGAGTGCTCAAACAATGAATACAATGATATGTCATGAAATTTCTAATGTTAATGTTTGATGCTACGTGTCCCTCATTACAGTTTCCATAACACACAAAGGTTTCGGGAACAAGGTCACCAAGAACAACCAGCAGCCCTTCTCTTCGTTCCGGGCGCTAACCCACGGTACGAAGGCCACCATGTACTGATTTCATGAGTATACAATACTCAAGGTTCAGCCGACCTTATGGAATCAACTATGATCCCATAACATATTTCGTTGGACTTACAACCTACAGGTATAGACAAACTTATCTTTTCCACCTTTCAGGCACACTTAACACTCTACATGAACACAGTATGAATGCATTATTAACTCGTAAGACCCAAATGATAGTCTCCCCTTGAAACTATCCACGTGCCCATACACGCGGATAATCCATTGGGTTCCATCATTCACATCCTAGTATTTCAAATCAGTCTCAGATCTACATAATCCGACACTTAGAATCTATAAATGATAAGATCCCTCAAAAACTACCTAAGCGCCCATACACTCAGATAATCCGTTAGAGCCCATCATTTATAATCTAATCTAAAGACCAATAGAAGGTGTGTGTTCAGTAAGATCAGCTCGAGCGAAGGGCATCAAGGCGTAACACGTCAATGGAACACATGCCCATGACCTTCCATTGATCCCCATAATCACCCCATGAAAGTCCCGACCAATCTGACCATCCAAATTCTCCTATTGTCCCAAAGTATCATTCCGTCGATACCCTCATCGGTGTACCGATGGGTACCGGTAATCTTATCCAACCTTCCGTCGGTAGGCCGGTCGGTGTACTGATGCCTATCGAAGGGTAACAGAGGTCTCTTGTCGGTGGTGTGGTCGGTGTACCGACGCTTACCGACGAACTCGGTCAACATTTCCATCGGTAGGCCCGTCGGTGTACCGACGCCTACCGATCAACTCAAGTTAACATTTCATCTATTACCTTCGGTAGGGCGATCGGTTTACCGACGCCTACCGAAGGGTAATAGGGATTCCCTGTCGGTGGTGTGGTCGGTGTACTGATGCCCATTGACGAACTCACACATAATTATTTCAAGATACATCGGTAGGCTAATCGGTGTACCGACATGCTTACCGACGATTGCAGACAAGTTCATTTGTCGTTTTCTTAAGTCGTTTTTCCATGGTAATTCAAGTCTATCTCACATACATCACTCCTAACATCTTAGGATGAAAACCAAGTATGTTTACTCACTGAAAAACAACAATTCATGCCATAAGCATTGAAATCTCAATTCACATGGTAAACATACATTATTTCCCTGAAATTCTAACACAAATCATGGCATATAATGGAATCAATCAGGATAGGTAACTTACATTGGTTTCCCGACAAATACAGTAGAAAACTCGGAGGTAATGCGCAAACTCCTATCCTTCTATTCCTTTATTCCTTTTTCTCCTTTCTTTTGCAAGAATGGCTAGACTTAGACTCTTTCTTACTCTCAGTTTTTCTCAGTTTCCTTTTTAATAGGGGTTAGAGATATAGGGGTCCATTCCCTCTATTCTTTCCCACTATTGCCCCCCGTAGGAGATACGACTCTTTTGACCTCTTCAACGCATAATCGTGCGTTTGAATTTGGTCTTCTAAATTTCTTCTTACAAACTTACCCTATGGTTTCTTAATTCACACAAAAACCCCCAATTAACACTTAAATATTTGATTTACCTCCTTATGTTTAGTTAATTAAACATACCATATAAGTTCATGAATTCTAATCATTAATTAGATGAAGTAAAAAGAGAAAATCCTTTTAGTGAGTTTAGGTCATTATAACGTAGGACGACATCCGGTTCATGATCGAGTTTTTCTGCTACAGAACTGGTTCATATATAGAGAGGTATATAATCCGAGTCAGTATTTCCTTCATCGGTATAAGATTCATTGTTGATTCGTCTTCGTTGGATATAGGTTCGTTGAGAAATCTCTTTAAGAATCAACTTAGCTGCTATTTTTCAGAAGAAAAAAATAGCATACAATGCATAGTTGCATTGATTGTCGTTAAAGGATTGTTTGTGCAACCATAAATTGTGATCATCATTGTTTTTTGATGTTTATTAATGACACCAAAATAATGATGGATCGAAGAGGAAAATAATAGGTTAAAATCGGATTAGAATTGAATTTGTGGAAACCCAAATTCTATAATTTCGGTTAGCCAAACTGGATTGTTCAATTAAAAGAAGTAGCCCAAAAGTCAACCAAAAATTAGCTGAGCTAGCTTTCAATTGATCGAAGGGGATTCTTGATCGATCAAAGGGGTGCTCGGTTAACCAAAGAAGTGTCTCAGTTAACCAAGCATACCCAACAAAACATGTAGGCTACTATTTTTGTAATCGAAGAGGCTTCGGTTAGTTGAAAGACAAACCGAAGCCCTCCTCGGTTAACCGAAGGAACCCCTCGGGTAACCGAGGAACCCAAAAAAATGACAGAAAAGGAATACTGAGCTGAAGAGGCATCGATTGGTCAACATATCAACCGAAGCCCTCCTCGGTTAACTGAAGAGGGTCCTTCGGTTACGGTTCCATAAAAGCAAAATTTTAAATTAATTTTTTTAATTATTGAATTAAATTTATGCCCTTTTATATTATCTTCTAGAGTACTGAGGCAGGATTTAATTGTAGTGATATGGCTGCTAAGAATATAGTAGGATAGTAAGAATTATGACATTTGGCATAGGAAAATCCAATATCTCCTTGATAAGTTCCTAGAGACTTTGTCCCATAGCTTAGCCTACCCTGAGGCGGGACCTGTAATGACCTAAACCCTCTATCAGTAGTTAGCTCATTTATTTATATTATTATGTGATTTAAAATTGTGCTTATGTGTATTATTATTATGTGACTTATTAAATGTAGGATT
>JAUPMG010113511.1:0-11946 GCA_031762675.1 Pachysandra terminalis | reverse complement strand
ATCATCCTCTCATAGGACTCAAATGGATATAAGTCTAATCCCAAATGAAAGTCTAGGCCCATGGCATATGTGGGGCACTAGACCAAGGCTATCACAGCCGGTATTAGTCTCTCTCGTTTCAATTCAGATCAGTTTATTAATGCAACATATCAAGTGATTCATAGGCATATATTCAATCATTCAAACACGTGGTCTCAGTCCCACACTCTACGTGTTAAAAACATAAAGCATAAATTCCTAGCTTATTAATTCTACTCACTAAACAGTCATAAAATAACCTTAAACTACCCATTTACCCCAATCTACATTCTACAATTGGAAACAACACACAATTGGCATTTAACATTCTAGGGAATTGAAAATAAAGGAAATGCATAACCAACAAGAACAGAAATGAAAGAGTGCATAAGGATCGATATTCTGACATAAATTCAATAGTTCTCTTTTTGGGCATTTATATGCCAGATTCAGGATGGGGAGGTTTATCAACCCCATTTTCTCTTTTTAGTGTGCAAACATTTGTATTATGGTGGTACCAAGCTAATAGGAGGGTTCGGGGATCACGCTCACATCATTTCCCGAATTCGTCCTAGGCTCGACCCATTCATTCAATATTACAGGGTATAATATGCATAAATTTGAATTGAAGGGGCTACACAACTCCGTTAGCCCCCATTCGACTTTCCTCATGTGTATTATGATGACCTTGAACTAATAGGTGGGTTCGGGGATCACGCTCACATCGTTTTTCCGAAAACACCCATTGCTCGGCTAAAATTACTAAAACTGATCTCTCGGATTGGGGGGTCATATTTTGTATGGAAGGTCCAACTGACCGAGAGTTAGGTCAAACACGTGTAACCTATTGAGATACACGTGCTCTCTTTGGAATCACTCCATTTGGACACGTGGATCTCCTCGGCGACCTCTCGGCGACCACGTCAGTGCGTCGAAACATTGGAAAGTGTGCCAAATGGATTTGAACCTTGAGATTTGGTCCCATTTGATCTCAATAGATGGAAAATTAAGTTACATTGGTCAAATGTGTAGTTCGGCGACCCCCTTCGGCGAGCCTAAAGGTCTTTCGGCGACCTTTCGGTGCGCCGAAACTGCCCTCGGCGACCTATCCCGAGGCAGTAAGTCCCTCTGTATTTCGGCGACCTCTTCAGTGGGCCAAAGAGTGCGCCGAAGACACACAATGGGCTTCAGGGTCTTAATTTTTGGCTGGGAGCATGATATTGCTCCCATGATGGCATTTCTAAGGTGGTATTTCATTTCCATTTAGCCTTTGGTGGAGATTTGGACTTTCCCTCTTTTTCCTCCACCTAGGGTTTGATTTGATATCATATTAACTAGATTTGTTGGTCTAGGGTTTAGGGTTCCACATTAGATCATTTCAATTGGTCTAAACCCTTGGAGAAGGGGGGTGTGATGCATTCAAACCTTCTCCAAGCATCCAAAATGATAAAACACAACTAATTGACAATCCATAATAGGGATACTCAACTTAGGTTTTTCGTCGGAGTAACGCCGGAGAGATGCCGGAGTTGATGTGCAAGTTTCTTGGTTTTCCACTTTGAGCTCCATAGCTCCAAGAAGAGAAAAGAGGAAGAAGGTTTGAGAAAAATGAATGAAATAGGCTAAGTGTTCTATTTATAGTTTGGACGGGTCGGATTGTGAATAGTTTTAGCAGCGGGGGCGAATTAGGGTTTTTAGTTCATATCTTTTCCGATTGGCTACGTATATGGGATTTATTTGAGGGCTTTTGTCAATGAGGTCGAGGCAGATGTTTTAAGTCATTAAAATAAATTATTAACTCTATTAATAATTAATTTCCTATTTAAGTATCTAATTAAAATTCCACGAACTGGCCGACACCCCAACTCGCTCAATTTCCTTAAGTTGGTCTAGTACCCCAAGGTTAGGGTCTTATTGGTCATTAGCCTAGGTTACGGGTGAGGTCAAACCTAATTATTTAAGTTAATTAGGTTTCTAATCTTAATTAGTCTAGGGTCTGGGATCGGGTCATTACAGCCTACCTCTGAAGCCAGCAAAGAACCTGAAAAGAACAATGAGGATTGGGAGGATATTGATCTGAGGGTAGCGAGTACCGTTCGGCTGTGTTTGGTGAAGAATGTTCTTGCCAATGTGCAAGGAACATTGATGGCTAAGGCTTTAAGGGAGATGCTCGAGGAGATGTACCAAACAAACGGTGTATCTAACCGAGTCTACCTGAAGGAGCAATTTCATACACTCTAGATGAGCGAAGGTACGATGATATCAGATCATCTGAGTGTTCTCAATGGGATCTTTTCTGATTACGAAGCCCTTGGAGTTCAGATGGATGATGAGGATAAGACCTTGAGGCTTATCTGGTCTTTTCCATCATCATACGAACACATGAAGCCGATTTTGATTCATGAGAAGGAGAAGATCTACTTCACAGAAGTTAATGGCAAGATTCTTTCAGAGGAAGGGAGGCTGAGTGGTGGGAAGAGTTCTGCACTGGAGAACTCAGCGTTGCTTGTTGGAAACTAGAAGCAGAAGAAGATCTCGGGGGGTCGACCGAGCAAGGATCATGTGTTAGGGGTGCGGGCAATCCGAGCACCTTAAAAGAAATTGCCAGAGGAGAGGAGCAGGTTTGGCTGAAAGCTCCAATGACGTTAATAGTGCTACTTTCGTCTCGGTGCGAGACTATTATGGTGATGCCCTCTGATAAGGGCATGAGTATCCTTTTGGCATGACCACTATGCCATGAAAAAGGGAGTGTTCTAATAGCGGGTCCACGCTTGCACACGGGCACTGGCTTCGTGGTTATTGCAGGGTGTCTGGTGGAAAAGGATGTTGAGGGCTGATGAACTTCTAGGAAAGAGAAACACGAGAGTTGCACCATAAGTGTTCATCAGGTTTTTTCGACATGTGTCGAGGTTGAAAATCTTGGATTTGGTTTATTCCAAGTATCTATGTTCTTTTATGGTGGAGCATGCTAGTTCTCAGCCTTGAGAACTATGACTGTTGGTGTACACAGTGTTGGTGATTTTTTCTTTCTTGTGGGCACACCGGTGAGGGGGTACTGTCGCTTGGTAATAAGGGCAAGTTCACAGCGGGGCAATATCAAGGCAGCAGGATGACAATTTCCCCACCACAAGGGTGGAGGGGCAGATCTTCACATTACTTGGTTCTTGGTTGATTTTGGACAGTCTATCATTAACAGAAAATAAATAGGTGATGAAGGTCATGCAATGTTTCCGGGTATTTTTCATATGATCATGGGGGTAAGTTTTACATACATGAAAGGAGGAATTCCCCATGAGATAATATTAGATAGAAAATAAATACGCAAGAATAAAGGAAAACTCACATTGATTGTGCTGAAGGTTTCTGCCATGAATGGCCTACTAATGTGCTCTTCTAGTTTTCTGGGTTCTTAGCCTTCTTCTTGTCCTTCCTAGATGATCCCACGAATCTCAATGTGTTTCTAAGGTTTTCTTTATTTAATTTATCTTATTTTACTTGTTTTAGTTGTTAGAGTTGTATTATGATTGATAGCTGTTATTTATCTGTAAGTCTACCATCCTATCTTGATTTAAACTAGTCTTTATTTTACCATGTTTATTTAGCACGAATTTTAGATATTAATTAAGCTAATTAGGCCTTAGTTTATTAAATTGGGCTTTAGTCTAATGGGCCTTACTTAAGTCTAGCTTAAATTAATCATTAGTGTTAAGTCTTGTTTGGCTGTAACAGATTTATCCATTAATCCTGATCTTAGTTAGGTTTGTAAATCTTAGCCAATTATCCTACGTCCTTTACTATAGTTTATAACATTAGTTTAATGGTAACCTTAGGTTAGTTTCTAAGTGTAGTGGTTTAATTTACCATTTTACCCTTTATGTAAATGTTCTTTTTAATCTAAATTTTTCTGGTCTTTAAAACATCGTACCTAGGCCCTATCAGAATTCCATAGGGCAATCAAGTTACACCACTGGACTTCTGGACAGTTCTTCGGACAATTTTCATACTGCCTCGCAATGTCAGGGAACTTTTTAAACATTGTTTTCTTAAAGGATGCCCTATATTCCCTCTAGTTTTTCCCAATGGACTCCAAACAATATTTGCGCCGGTGAGCCGGGATGTCAAATTTTTCATTCATTGCACAAACCAAGGAAATGAGGAATTACATTAGAAAGTAAAAAAATTTACAATACATTGGAAAGTAGAAAAATTATATAATAATCAATTGCCAGGCACGATCCTGAGGCTCCAGCTTGATAGCTCTCTAGCTTGGGGCATTCAATCTGAACAACTGGGAATCCTGAGCTAGCACACCAAGATAGCTTGCCAACTTAATCCCAGCCTCAACGATGGGAACCCTCAAATGATCTAGTTGGATCAACATCTTCTACCCTGGAGGCAGTCGATGAAGGTCCGAGTACCGTGTCGGGCCTCGAGACTTCCTCGGTGCGGGTGGTTGTAGAGGGCCCGACATCATCGTGGGAGCCGTCTGTCATAACTGAGATTTAAGATGAAAAGAAAAGAAAACATGTTAGAAAAAGTTAGTGAGGCAAAGGCAATAAGTAAGGAAAGCATTAACACCAAATATTTAACATTCAAATTCTATATCTTAACAGTTGGGATACTTATTTAACATTCAAATTCCAGATAGTTATTTAAAATTCAAATTTCATATCAGCACAGTCCAGATAGTTATGTAACATTCAAATTCCATATCGAGACAGTCCATATACTTATTTAACATTCAAATTTCATAGGGGGACACTCCAAATAGTTATTTAACATTCAAATTTCAAACCGGGATCCATCCGCATACAAATATACATTGGAACAATCACATTAAGCGCTTTCGGTTGATTCTTCATCAGAATCCGATTCATCTTCGGTTGATTCTTCATCTTCTGTTAATTTTTCATCTTCAATAGGAGGTGTGTTGATCTCATTCCGTTTTTGGTATGTGGGTAACAGTCCAAGATCATCACCTTCAATGGTTTGTCTTGGCACGTCATCCCTCACCTAACTAAGACCACAATCTCCGTGATGTTCCGTGCTATCTAAGCGTTGATCGACAAATGGTTCATTCTCTAAAAAAATCAACATTTACACCAGTAGAATCGCCATCCATGTTGAACAACTCCCTAGGTTTAGTCTTTATTATAGCATGCCACTCTGGTTCACTTGGGTCTTGAACATAGAATACTTGTTGTAAGAACCTGAATAATCACCCCTAATAAATTAAGATTAGAATTCAGGTTTAATTTAAAATTAGTAAAACAAATTCACTAATAGGTAAGATCAGTTCTTACCTAACCCTTAATCTCAGGAAATTAAAACACATTAGTTATCACCTTGGACCTCGAGACATTAGGAAGATTTAATCTATTTTAAGTAACCAGCCCATTTAGTCAACGGAGGCCTTAGAGATTAATTTAAAATAAAATAATTAGATTAAATGATAAATCATATCCAACAACTCTAGAGATCCGCCTAGACCCACCAGTAAAAACCCTCTAGCAGAAGTTGATTTTGTGACAAATTGGAAAATGTAGGATCAGAAACCCCATTTTGCCCTTCTGCTGAACTTATTCCCAACTTGACCAGTAAGCCTATAAATAGAAGCCTTAGACCATTTTCAGCATTTTCCGTCTTCTTCTTCCTCTCTTCTCTTCTTTTGGAGCTTTGGAGCACATGGGAGACCTTTGGAGATTGCAGAGACACGGTGGATCAACCTCGACACAATTCCGGTAATGCCCTAAGTTAAGTATCCTCTCTTTGAAAATGTATTTGGTTGTGTTTTTGCATTGTGACCTAGGAGAACGGTTAATTGTTGTATGTCCACCTTCTCCTTGGGATTTCAACCTAGATTTATGTTGTAAATGGTAACCTTGAACCCCTGACCTCCATATTAACTTGATTTGTAGAAAAACCAAACCCCAAGTGGAGAACATAGAGAGAAAACCCCAAATCTCCACTATTGACCAACTAATCAAAAACAAAGTATAATCGTACCTTCTTGGGTGTATGAACAACCTCCTGGTAAAGTTTCAGTTCACTTGGACCCTTCCTGAATTTCGGCGAGCCGAACAGTCCGCCGAATCTCAGAGCTTATTTTGGGCTCTCTGGTTTTGTCATCGAAGATAGCCTAGGCGAGCCTAAGAGGTCGTCGAACCCCTTTCGGTGAGCTTAAGAGGTCGCTGAACCAAACTTGTGAATAAACTGAGTTGACTTCTCGTCTATCGAGACTCATTTGGACCAAAACCCAAGGTGCCAAACTATTTGGCACACTTTTACACTTTTCGGCACGCCGAAGGGTTGCCGAGCACCTCGTCGAGCATCTCCCTTGGTCCAATTTGAGTGATTCAAATGGGAGAGTGTGTATCTTGACTAACCACAAGTGTTTGGCTTATTTTCGGGACAAATAGACTTATCATGCAAAATTTGACCCCTCAACCGGAAAGTTGGATTTTCTAGACTTGGCATAGCAATAGGAGATTTTGGGGAAATAAGTGTGTATGGTTCCAAAACACTCCTATTAGCTCTATACCATCATATTACATGCGTTTGGGTGCAATGGTAGTTGTGGTAATGTAATGACCTTCATCCGTGACGGAAAGGCATTATTGAGGTATTCTTGCATAATTCCTTTGAGAATGTGATTGGCTTAGGCATCCTGATGCCTTGTAGACATGTTTATGATGAATGGATCATGTTTTAAGGTTCTAATATGTTGATGCGGAGTTTGTGCCTGTGTGCCCAACTGGCCTTACCTCATTTGACTATGAGAATATATATTTGTCCTGTTTTTCTTATAGCATCATAAATATAGAATTACCTTTTGCATGTGCACTTTGATTTTACTTGGTAGGGTAGATAATGGGACTGTGCCCATATGTTTGATGATATGAATATATGTCTGTGAAATATTGTATGATGCATTAATAAATGGATTTGAATATGAATGTTGCATATGGACCTTCCGGCTGTGATGGCCTAGTCTTATACCCCACATGATACCCTCGGGTTTAGATTAACACATGAGATGTTTGACTTGATAGCCATTATAGTCCTATGAGAGGACCTTGTGATCGTACCTAAGCTGAGAGTGAACCCACATAGGGATGCCTCTACAGTCTTGAGGGATGATGGTTACCTAAGGATCTGCACGTTAGTGTAAGCTTGGAAGATGGTAAACTATCCCAAGGATCCGCACGTTGGTGTAAGCTTGGGAGACAGTGAGACCATATTATATTTTATGTTGGATTGTGAATATGTAAGATTCCCTGAAGGAAATGACATGTGGATGTAAGCTTTGGCCACGGGCCTGTGATCAAAAATAAGTGGGGGATTGTGCCTCCTAGGTTGAAAGCCCTTAAAACTATGTTGTACACATAGAATAATCCTACTCCTTAGTTCGTTCATATGGGGAATGATTTCAGGTTGATGGAACATCGTGGGGTGCATTCAGGTTGCTGGGACACCCCAGATAGAGATTGGGATCATGTGGGAACTTACGATATTTCACCTTCCATACAGTGTTTGCATTTCACTTGCATTTGTATATCTTTGTTGATATTAGTGTGAGAGCCTTGTGTATGAAACACTTGGCCTAATTTTCATAGAAATCTATGCATATAGTTATAGGGTTATTGACTATTGAGATATACTTTGTGAGAATGGGAGAGAACTTCAAATTGTATATATTTATAGTTAAACCTCCACACTGCTTGCCACTAGCACATATTCTTCTTATTACACATTATACACTTATCGCACTTTTCTCATAATGTCGGAACATGAGTGAATGCACTTCATTGAAGGTCTACTCATTCTGTCTTCCAGTTTATGTTTGTTGTTTATATTTTAGGTTCAGGAGCTTAGATGCGAAGAGAGAGGGACTGGAATGGGTAGCGTACTCTGGTAGAATCATTGATATATTCTAGGAGTAGACTTTATTTTCTTAGATTTGTTTTAATTCTGCTTCGGTAGTATTAGTTACTTATATCTTACTAGAACTGATAATAACTTCCGCTTATGTTTTGACCATTGTTATCCACACTCGTAGAAATACGGGGCGAAGGTTGCGAACAAATCAGAAAATCTCAGAAATTGGGTATTTCTGGTTTGGTTCATGACACTTGTTCTTCTTGAGATGCTAAAACATAGGGTTCATCAGTACCTTGGAGCGCGAGTAACAACCTGTTAAAGTTGACAAGTGTGAACCCGAACTCATCTTTCTTAATTCCTCGGCCCTGTGCCATCACATCTGCCCACTCACACTTGAACATAATGTACTTTAATCATTCTGAGTATGACGACTGTAGTATGTAATTTCTCCTGCGATCAGGTTCTGTCTCGTACAGATGCATAACTTGTAGTGCTCGCGGTTACTGCAACTCCACTATTCTAATTTTTTTGTCCGATCTCCTTGTCTACAGTACAAAATCTATACCCATTTACCATGTAACCTTTGAACCTTTTTGCAATTGATGATGGACCATGGCCATGTGAGATGACATCGTCAGGTATCTCAATATTTTCTGTAAGAGAAAATTAACCTGATGTGAATTAAAGTTAGCTTTGTTAGTCTAGATTCCATCCCGCGTGAAAAACAGGTTTGATGGAAGATAACAACTTACCTCACTTTTGAACCATTCAATGAACTTTTCATTGTGCATCTTCTGTTGTACATGGGGAAGGGCTCTATAATTGATCATATTAATTTTGTCTTGGTGTTGCCTGAAATTTTTTATATGATATATGTCAATTAGCTGTGTAAATAAGTTGTACCAGTTCTAGGTTACAAGTGATTGTGTTCTTATTGACTTACGTGCGATAGTCAGCAACCTTGTCGCAATTGAACAACACATATCAATGTTCCTGCGGCCACTCTAAATCGCTTAGTTCGAATGGCTCGACACCACCAATTGTGCTATCGTCGTAGTTCCTTTCAGGTCAATTGAACCTCGTTTCGATGTTCGATAAATACCTTGAGCAAAATGTTAGGCATTCCTCTACTACAAAACCTTCAACAATAGATCCTTCTGGTTGAGCTTGATTATGTACACACAACTTTAGTTTGTACAAATACCTATAGACATAATTATTACTCGTTACACATGTTTAGAATACAAATTAAACAAATGTTAATGCAACTTGTATCGTTATAGAAATATACCTTTTAATGGGATACATCCATCAATACTGTACAGGTCTACCCAGCCTTACCTCTCTAGCTAGATGGAATTGCAAATGCACCATAACGTTGAGGAATGCACGTGGGAATATCCACTCCAAATGACATAATGTAATGGCAATGCGTTCCTTAAGTCGGGTCAAATCTTGCTCTCGAAAGGCTTTCGAGCACAATTCCTAGAAGAAGTTGCACAACTCTATTATGATAGAACTAATATTTTTGGCAATGACCTCCTCATAGCAATTGGAAACAATTGTTGCATTATTACATGAGAGTCGTGGCTCTTCAGCCCGATATTTTATGGTCTCTCACACTGACACATCTTGCAATACTTGAAGAATAACCATCTAGAACTTTCACGTTCTTCAAGAAAATACAAAACCTTTATTTCTTGACTCTGTTCATGGAGAAATACACAGGTCGCAAGAAAACTTTGCCTGTGCCGTGTAGGACCTGTGGGTGTAATTTCTTCTTCATGCCCATCTTGACCAAGTCTAAACGAGCATTTAGATTATCCTTCGACTTTCTATTAATGTCTAACAACGTACCAAGAACACATTATCACAAACATTTTTCTCGATATGCATGACATCCAAATTATGCCTTAATAAATTATGCACCCAGTATGGCAACTCAAAAAATATACTCTTCGTCTTCCAATTTTTTGGCATACTGTCATCTCTTATTTGTCGTGAAATTTATTCTCCCAGTTGTCTTCCCAAAAGTGAATTCAATACCCTCCAACTGTTTCAAAACATCCAACTCGGACAATGGTGTTGGTGCATATCTTGACTCGATAGTACCATCAAAAGATTGTTTATCCCTTCGAAATCTGTGATCAACTCGTATGAATCGACGATGCCCCATGTAACATTGTTTCCTTCCCTTAGAAGGGCAGGAAGGGCATGCAAGATTTCCTTTCGTGTTCCAACCTGACAAAATGACATAACCTGGAAAGTCACTGAAGGTCCAGAGCAATGCCGCATGCATCGTAAATGTCTCATTTTTCGATTCTTCGTAAGTTTCTATTCTTGCTTCCCACAAATTCTTCAGCTCTTCGATCAAAGGCCTCAAGTAAACGTCCATATCATTTCTAGGCCCCGACGAGCCAAGGATAAGCAAGGACAGTATCATATTCGGCTGCTTCATACACAGCCAGGGTGGCAAGTTGTACAGCACTAGAACGACTGGCTAGGTACTATGTGAGGTACTCATTGTCCTGAATGGATTGAAGCCGTCACTCGCTAACCGAATACGGATATTGCGAGGATCTGCCGCAAAACTTAGATTCTTGAGGTCAAGATCTTGCCAAGCAGGTGAATCTGTAGGATGTCTTAACACTCCATCTGTAGTGCGATTGTCACTATGCCATCTCATGTCTGCAGCGGTTTTAGATGACATGTATAACCTCTGTAATCTTGGTTTCAAAGGAAAATGCCTCAAGATCCTAACCACTGTCTTCTTCTTCTTTCTGACCAAATTACCATCTATTGTCTTCCATTTTTACGTACCAGAAGTATGACACAACTGTCTATCGGTAGTATCCTTCCAAGAAAGCAAACAATCATTAGGGCACGCTTCAATTTTTTCATAATTCAAACCCAAGTTGTAAATATTCTTCTTCGTTTAAGAGAATTTTTGTGGCAATGCCGAACCCCCAGGAAATGCCTCTCTCAATAAGTCGAGCAAAATGGTAAAGAATTTCTTGCTCCACCCACATAGACACTTTATGGGAAACAATCTCACAATAAAAGACAACTTAGTATGCTTCTTACATCCCGTATACAATTCCTTTTCTGAACCCTTTATTAATTTCAAAGAATTTATCAGTTTCATTATTGAGTTTGACGACAGACGTCTGTGAATGGGCATCTTTTTCTCTAAATGTATTGGGGATTCCAAATGCATCGTGTAATAAATCTTCCATCCCATCATCCATTTCATTGGTTACAGAATCTGCACTGACCAAATTTTGTGTATACGTTGAAGTTATTTCCTCCCTATGATGTAACCACCTTAAGTAGTTCTGATCGAACCCAACACATATCATATGTTCATACGCTGTATCCCTATCCTGATAGAATACGTTGTTGCATCAAGGACAAGGGCATTTCAACTTCTCATTCAGAATTGCCGCATGATCAAATGCATATTCTATAAATCCCTTTACCCTTTCAATATATTCCTGACTAGCCGTATGCTTATGAATCCAACTCCTATCCATAACATAAGAGAATTTCAACGTAAACAACACTTCTTTGTTCAGTATGTTGCATGCATGAAATTAGAAAATTTCAACAAGGAGAGAACAGACGAAAATGCAAAATAACCTTCCAAAACTGCTTAGAGACAACCCGACCAATTCTCAACTATAAAAACAGGGAAAATGGAGAAGCTTAAACTAATGGATTTCGTAAAAATTGGGTAAACCCCTGGCCCGAACTCGAGGGTATGGTTCAACTTCGCAGACAGAAGAACTGCTCCTCGTTGAGATCCAATCAACGGCCAGTTAGCGAGAGCCGGGTTATGTTTCGGGTAACCGCTTAGTGTGGTTTACACTCCTCTTTTGAAACACTTAGAAAATTTTGTGGATCAATTTATGGTTTGAAACTATTACCCACTACTACATTTAAGAACAAAATATAGAATTACAAAGCATCAACAATATATAAAGATAAACCCACATTCTCTATCTAAAGATAAACACAAATTCATGAACTGCATAAATTATAATATTA
>JAUPMG010113500.1:0-11947 GCA_031762675.1 Pachysandra terminalis | reverse complement strand
TGGGCTGGGGAGTATACAATCCATTCCGCATTAGCCCGCACAGCATCAAGGCGGATGATCCTCTGCCACGTGGCAAAATCTTCAGACATATTTGCTTTGGACCTGCTGTCTACATTGGATAAAGAATCCTGCCTGGAGAGTTTCCCCGGATTATTTTCTTCATTCCCTTCCATGCCATGGAAAGTCTCTATGTTTTCAGGTTCTTCAACAGAGGATTCTGAGTGAGTTGACTCTGTGTCAACCACAGCACCATCTTCTCCTTGAGTGACAACACTTTTATCATCATCTACTTCTATCAATGAGTTGGAAGTTTGAAGGAATCTATCATATGCAAGGTGGTCAAAGTCCTCATCTTCTGGGCTCCCTCCATCAGTAGAAAGGGATTCCCTGGCACTAACCACATCATCAGAGCTAGGAGAATCCATGGCTTGGACAAAACTCCTGTCGGGCTCATTGCAACTGGTTACAGCGCTATCCTTCAACTTGAAGCTCTCATCACTGCGCTTTAGAAGTCGCTGGCACTTTTTTCGAAGGTTATCATATTCTTTTCTGCATCGCATATATAAAGTGGTAACAATTTGTCACATAAAAAAGGACAAAAGATGTGAGAGAATTTTAAAACTATCTGAATCTGGTGATGAAAATAGTAATAATGAAGAAACTGTCACCACATCTCTTGGAGCAAGACAACAATTAATAGTAAGAAACAAGACTTTCAAAATAGGAGGAAGATGAAACAAACTTGAGGACTTTACCTTTTCTGAGTTCTGATGAACTCCCTTTCGTCCTTGGTACTTTTCAAGTCATAACTGTAGAACAGAAGCAAATCAGAAAGTTGATATACCGAATAGTTTGGTGAATTTAAACAATTAATTAAATTTTGGACAGCAAAAAGGACAGAATAAATTCTTTCTGGTGTATATATTTGTTATATAATGGCAAGATGCCACAGTTTAGTTGTTCTCCATTCTGTCACTCTAATACCAAAAATGCTCCTCCACTTATTGGGATGTTGTTTTGGCTTATAGGTCCTTTTTTTAAATACTCCATTCCAATCTGTCAAAAATCATATTTTCTGTCAGATTGCAAGTATCCAAATCCTTTTTGACTGACTCCATCTAGGTTCTCCTTGATCCTCTTAGATCCTTCAGTGAGTACCCCCACCCCCCCACCCTTCACACCTACTCACAGCTACCTACCTAGGTCTTCTTTATAATGAATCATGAAACTTTAATTTTATATTGAGGGGAGAAGAATATAGAATATCCAACACCCCCAAATCAGCCTTGGGGCCAGGGAAACATAACAAAGAAACAATAGCACAAAAACAGAAAGCAAAAAGAACCCCCAAAAAAGGTCCAAACAAAAGTAGTACCCTCACATGTAATATCCCTATGTTAACCTCTCCCCTAAACATCTTCTTTCTCCTAGACAAAGAAAATGATATTTTCATCCAATGATACAATGACCTAGTCAGCTGAACGAAATTAGGAAACCTCCAAAAGCATTCCGTAGAGCTATAGGGCCAAGATATAGTCATAGCAGAATCCCCTTTAATGATCAACGATGGAACTTATTTGTCTTGCCTCCTTCAACACTGTCACCACTGCACGTATCTCAGCCCTATTTATTTATTTATTTATTTTTCATTTGTTCATATCTGAGCCCAGATAGAAAAACCATCTCCCAGTGCACCTGAACAAGCGTGTAGGATGCACTCCTAATGGTCTCTAAATACCACACCAATTCCCAATTTATCTGGGTTCACTAATGAATGTCCATCCGCGTTGAGCTTGTTTCCCCCCTCTAGGGGAATCCAAGCTGGAATACTCCAATAATAAAATCCCTATTAACAATGGCTATAAGAAACTTCCATAGCTTCCCCGTCTCACTTCAATACTGAAAATAGCTATTGCCAACCTCCCATCCCTCATCTTCTTCTTCATAGCTTCTAAATAGTGTTTTTATTTTTATAGAAGAGAAACTATTGCAATTTATTGAATAATAGATACAGGTTAGACATTCCTATATTTTAAAAATATAGGGGCCCAATTGTTAAGAAAAAGACAAAACTCGTCTTCCATATCACTGCACTAAGGATCTTCCCATTTTATCAAAATTAGAAGTCACCCAAAACACTCCCTTTTAATATCTATTTAACAAACCATAAATGCAGACAGCTCTATAGAGAATTGAATGGATATTCATGCTCATGTTCCAAATTCCAAATAGAAGGGATAAAGCACAAACAAGGATAGTGACAACTTAAGGAATGTAATGGTACATTAAGTAATCATAAGATTGTCGCTCTCCGTGTTCACCAAAACTATAGAAAGGTTTTAAAAAGACATTTTATGGAAGTGTCTACCAGGTAAGGTTAAGCCTAGGAGTGCAACATATCACCCTGAAAAAAACTTGAAACGATATTATTATGATTGACAAGCAAGTAATAGTGTAACAATATATCACCCTGACAAAAACTTGAAATGATATTATTATGATCGACAAACAAGTAATAGTGTAAGCATGGAAAAACTGAAAAGTAAAAGATAAGATACTAATTTTGTTTTTAGAAAATGTTCGTTATCTAAGTTGAATTAAACTCTAACTCCTAACTTTAACAATGTATTTAGTCAATTCCCGTAAGTTGCATGATATGAGCTTTTCTATTTCCATTTTTTTTTTTGTCTTTCACCACTTCCTTTTTGTTTTTCTCCTGGTTTCAAGTTTTTGTTCAATATCATTCTTTATATGGAATCACACATATACTAACTTCCAATAGTTGGTAAAATAAAATGAAAACTCACATTAGTATGGCGGCTATGGCCTGATAAAAACATTCCTTCATGGTCTATATAACAGCACGAGACAAGTTTTTGAAACCTTGGACTACCATATACTAAGACCAAGCAGCTATTGCACAAAAAAGAAGTCATTTAGGCCTTGTTTGGCATTTATTCATGGAATTCATTCAACTGATTTCATTTTGGAATTCTTTCAGGGGCCAAAATGGCATTCAATGAGCAACAGGCAGCATTGGAGCATTGGTCAGGGAATATTCTCATTGATTTTTGAATTTGAAAACACATTCTACCAAAAGTTGTGGCATACTTAAACTTTTTGTACTTTGGAAGTGCATACTTGACATTTGGTGGAGATGTGCTTCGTTGTGGGAGCAAACTAGTTACCTTTTTTCCTCCAAAAGGAAAAAGAATCTTTATGTTTTTTTTTTTCTAATAACTCTACCAAAATGGATTCTGCTAACAAAAATCCTTTTTAGATTTGTCTTTTAGATTTTCCACAACGATTCAATGAATTAGTTAATGAAATGGTTCCTAAGGCACATAATGAATGTCAAATTATGGGTTAATAAAGATCCACTGACATAGTAATGCCAGTGTAGATATAAAGTCATAGAAGCATGTGCCCGCCCCTTAAAACCTTACCGATATCGTGCAAATATATCTTGACATTGACTGAATGACCATAATCCCAAACACTAGCCAAAATAATTTTGTTTCTTCCTTAACGTACAGATGCAGTAAGTTGCTTCCCTTTCATAATTTAATGGTAGCTAACTAACAATGAAAATTCTAATTATATCTTATTTTGAGCTAACCAAACATGTTTTGTGAAATAAGGATAGTTCTGAACACAACCAATTCAACTGCCACACAAAAAATAACATGGAAGCAAATGGTTAAAGAAGTGAAGGGATGCCAACAGGCTTGATCAAGGCAAGCAAAGGCCTGCCAAAGCCCCATTCAGCCAGGCCATGGACCAACGAACCTACCAGGCTAAAATCCATCCGCTGCTCTAGTTGAGAAAGGAAAAAATAATGTATACACACACACACACACACATAAAATGAAACCGAGAAGATCATCATGCAAGGTGCATCACTCAAGACATATGGCAGAACAAAATATATACAAAGGCTGAAAAATGCTTACATTCCAAGGAGGAAAGGCCAAACCTCCGTCCTAATGCTTGGATCAACACCCTGCATTTGGAATTTGAGGAATAAGAAATCCAGTAACACTAACAAATACATAGTAAGGAGAAAATTTAGATAGCATAAAACATTTGAAGAATAGAAATGAGTGAAAACATATAGAAAAATGAATTTAATGAATAACTCACTCCACTGCGAACTTTTTTTAAAAACTTCACTCCACCATCACGGAGTTTTCCTTCTGGTGTGAATAGGCTTCTCCAATGATGATGCAAAAGAGCATGTTTTCTTCTCCTACGAGACCATGGAGATTTAAGACTACCCCTGAAATGACAGGACATCATAGTTAACTTCAACGGAAAGAATAGGAAACCAACAATAAAACTGAAATAGATGATAAATAAACAACCAAAAGATAGAAAAACAAAATGTAATGTCATCTCAAAGAATACAGTACAAAGCAACATCACATAACCTGTAGCAATTTTATACATCCCAATATCAATGTATGGAAAAAGAAAATGTTAACAAAAGGACAGATCTGTATATATCCACCAATATTAGAACGAATAGCCAAATTAGTTAGGAATGAAAAGAATGGTTATAGTACAGAATCTGCTACAATAGATTTCAAATTGGATGTAGTTTAAGAAAAAAGAAAAGAAGTATGAGTAATCCATCAGTATGTTCAGCCAATACAAAAATATTTGACCAATTTTTCAAGACAAGACATGGGCCAAGTGGGGATAGAAAAAAATAAAATTTTAACACCAAAGAACAAGGTTCAACCATTTAGGTCAACAAAGCCCTGATCTTTTGATTCCTAAATGCAAATAGATGCATTTTTCTTTCATGCAGAACCTATACACATAATAAATTTCTCCTCCAAGCTGACTTAATGCAAATAAAAGTTCTAATGTCAACATGGTGAAGCAACTTACAAGGAAATATTACCGAATGTATCACTTACCAATTGATGTTTCTCTGGAAGGTGAAGAGAGGAGCATGTCCTTTTCCTATGTACCATCTCCTTGGGTACGTATACCAGATATCTCAGAACTATACTCGATACTCCATTCAGCATCGAGTTAACTAAAGAGGCATTTCAAACTCTAGTATTAACATAAGTTATATAACTTTTTCAATGTTATCACACAGCTTAATGATGTTGGGCTATGCAAACTCAGTGTTATGATCAAATTCCCCAGGCACAATGGTTCAGTATGACGAAATAGCTAACATTCTCTTTTCAGCACTCTCCACAACAGAACATATTTAAGATTTTATCAACAATTATTTGAAGAACTGTGATGTCTAGATGAAATTAAAAAAAATAATAAAAAAAAAAAAACTAACAAAAAAACATATACAGTAGAAGAGCTACATAACTAAAATAAATCTGTATCCATCGGTTCCATCCATCAATTTAGTAAGTCTAAATCTAAGAAAACTAAAAAGGAAATCTACACTCAGAAAATCCCTAACTACAAAAAACAAATCAAGCAACAAACGGGATCAACAGAGCAGAGAGATGCGAGATTGATCGAACTTGAGGTCCAAGAGAGAACAATACAGAGTACTATAAGATCGGATCTGAAGTGGAAGTAATGAAACTAATCAAAGAATAAAAAGAAAAATCTGTAAATTACGGAATAATCGAGAAGTAGAGAGAAACGCACCGATCAGATGAAGCTGATGAGGAGGAAGCAACGACGAAAAGAACCGATCTCAAATGAATCCACGATGACAAAGACGATGACGACGACGACGACGACGACGCTGAAGAGGAGTTTGAAGACGAAGTGTAGGTTCGTCGGAGGGATTTCATTTAGGGTTTCTGTGAAGTACCAATCTAAAATCCTAGGTGATGGATACTGTTTATTGACTTAGTTTTACCTACGAGAGTAGACGACTGTGGCGGCCAAGGCAAGGCCAGCCATGGCCGTCACTGCGATTGCTATTCCGACATTAAAACGAGCAGCTCGAGTCCATAAGCCTCCCCCACCACCACCACCTCCGATGATGCCGACGCAGCTCCTTCCGCCGCTGCTACCTTCAACGAAAACGATACCACTCCGACCATCACCACCGGAGTTAGACCAAATGAGCATCAATGATAGCACCACTCTAGTTACTGTTACGCCTTTCTCCACGCGCAATCTCTTCTCCACCATTACCAACTGCTTTACTCTCTCTCTTTCTTTAGTCTTTGCTTTCTCTCTCTAAAAAAAGAAAAAGTGGTGATAGTTTTAGGAGGCTGGATTAGAGGATAGATTTTTAATTTTTTATAACTATAGTTGTTTTTTGGTCTTAACCACGTAGTGTCCCCACAACCATTTGGGTGTGGGACTAATCCACGGTACGTGCGGGAGCAATTACGGTAAACTCTGACCACGAGTGTTTCTAGTGGGATTTGAACTCTAGACTTACTTTCTGAGACGCTCACTAGAACCTCGCTCGCTACCAGCTAAGCTACAATCGGTGATTTTTTATAACTATAGTTGAATATCGGATCTCTCTCTTTGAGGAGAATCACTATAGTTGCTCTCTCTAGTTAGAGGAGTAGAGCTCTCAAGCCGCCCGATTTGAAATATGACTGAATCGAACCGAAGACTTGGAAACCGGGCCCACATACCTTTTTTTTTTTTGTTTTTTCGGTAAGGCTCTGTACACTCTACATATTAGCTTCAGGACCAACCTTTTTTTTTTTTTTAATTTAATTTAAAGAATTTTTTTACAATGAATTTAATTTAAAGAAAATTTCTAAATTGATATCTTTTTCTTTTGGGCTTTTAGCAAAATAAATTATAACTTTTCTCATTTAACAAAACTATAAGTGTTTTATACTTAATATCAAAAACATCATTGAATTAGAATTTATATCAAAAATATTCTTTACCAAATAAGCCTTTTTTCTAACTCAAAATCCTCACTTCAACGACTCAAATTCCTAATTCAAATTCTTCTTCTTATTTTTGCTTATTCTAATTATTGGAATATGGTTTGAGCATCAGTTTTTTTATAATATATTTTTTTGGTTCTAATAATAGACAGACAAAAAAAAACACAGATCTCTCCTGACGATTTTTGCTTCTCCTGCCCTACCCCATCGCACGCCGCTGCTACTTCCCTCTCCTTCGCATTGCCCTGCCCTTGCCGCACAACCTACATCTCCACCCGAACTGATCCTCCCTATGTATTTTCTCCATTGTCCTCCGCTCTTGTCTTAGCACCTACACCTCCAACCAACCACCACCCAATCTTCCTTGAAAACCCCACGAAAAACCCACCAGAAAACTCTTGTTCCCAGCCATCACATTTCATAATCTTGCAAAATCTCTACAAAAAAAAAAAAAAAAAAAAACATCAAACAAAGGATGATCTTATGCAATTTGAAGAATGTAAAAAATTGGGATTCGCTTATAAGTTTCATAAGTGGTTTTAATGACACTAGTTCACAAACAAATAACGATCTTACACAATTTAAAGTTTCTGAATTTCGTTAACATAATCCTGGGGAAAACAGGGTGGATGATTTTGACTTACTAGATTCCCTTAAAATCATCCGTGGGAAAATAGAGTGGATGATTCTGACTTACTGGATTTCCTTGAAATCATCCGGGGGGAAAACAAAGTAGATGATTCTGACGTACTGGATTCCTTTGAAATCATCAAGGGAAAAACATAGTGGATGATTCTGATTTCAAGGGAATCCAGTACTTCAGAATCATCCACTCTGTTTTCCCCAGATAATTTCAAGGGAATCCAGTAGGTCGGAATCATCCACTTTGTTTTTTCACGAATAATTTCAAGAGAATCCGGTAAGTCAAAATCATCCACTCTGTTTTTCCCCGGATGACTTCAACGGAAGCTAGAAACTTCAAACTGTATAAGATCATCCTTTGTTTGTGAACTAGTGTCATTTAAACCACTTACGAAACTTATAAACGAATCCCAATTTTACACATTCTTCTAACTGCGTAAGATCATACTTTGTTTAATGTTTTTTTTTTTTAGAGATTTTGCAGGGTTATAAAAGGACTTTTGATGGCTGGGAACATGAGTTTTCAAGTGGATTTTTGGAGGGGTTTTGAAGGGAGATGGGGTGGTGGTCGGTTGGAGGTGTAGGTATTAAGACGAGAGTGGAGGATGGTGGAGAAGATACAAAGGGAGGATCGGTTCGGGTGGAGATGCAAGTTGTGCAGCAGGGATAGGGCAACGAGAAAGAGAGGTCAGTAGCGGTGTGCACGGGGTAGCGGGGCCGAAAAAGCAAAAATTGTCGAGGAGGGGTCTGTGCATTTTTTTGAGTCTTTGTCTGTTACCAAAATCAAAAAATATATTATAAAATGACTGATATTCAAAACATATTCCAATAACTAGAATCATCAAAAAATGAGAAGAAGAAGAAGAAGGTGACATAAGGGTTTTGATTTGAAGTGAAAGAAAAAATGTTTGGGTTGTTGAAGTGAAGGATATGGGTTAGAAAAAGGCTTATTCATAAAGGGTATTTTTTGTATAAAATCTAATTCAATGATGTTTTTGACATTAAGTTTAAAACATTCATGTTTTTGTCAAATGAGAAGAGTTATATATTTACTTTGCTAAAAGCCCTTTTCTTTTTTGGTAAAAGTTGATCCTTTTTTTAATTTTTTAGGTTACTCTGCGGTTATGATCACTCCACCACTCTTCTGTAGGGGAGACGAGAGGTCGAATCCAGGATTAGGGATGTCAATTAGTTCAGTTTAAGCCAAAAATGGAACAAACCAAATCAAAAAAGGCAATTTGATTTTTTTTTTTTTTTTTTTTTTATAGTTTTGTTATGGTTTTAAAAACAAAAAACTGAATTAATTTAGTTTCGTTTAAGACTTTGACTAAACCGAATCAAACCAAAAAAACTGAAGTGTATATATATATATACATACGTGTGTGTTGTGTGCACGGGAACGTGTGGGTGTGTATTTTATATAAAAGATAGTATTAATTTTATCAAACTTAACTGAAAAACTGATTTTTTTGATTTCCATTTGGTTCGATTTTGGTTAACAATTTTATTCATTATAGTTCGGTTTTTAGTGTAAACATAATTCGAATTGATTTAGGTTTGACCACTAAACTGAACCAAACCGATCTAATTACACCCGTACCCCACACCCTTCCCACCCGCAACCCTCTTTACGAACAAGCCCTAACACCAAAAAAAGACAAGTCTTCACCATTGTCCCAAGTGGCACTTTCTTGTTGGAGTAACGTCACTATTCAATTTTTTTTTCGTTTTTGGTCTTACTAACACCAAAAGAAGACAAGTCTTCACCATTGTCCAAGTGGCACTTTCTTGTTGGAGTAACGTCACTATTCAAGTTTTTTTTTTTTTTGGTCTTAACCACTTGGGCATGGGACTAACCCACGTTTGGCAGAGCAATTATAATAAACTCCTGACCACAAGTACTTCTAGTGAGATTCAAACTCTAAACTTACGTCCGAAAACACCCACTAGAGCCCAGCTTGCTACCAGCTGAGCCACACATCGTCACCATTCAAGTCGACCATTTCTTTTAAACTTAAAGACATTTAAATAGAGATACCAAAATAAAAAATGTATTTAAGTAGAGAGAATTCATGAGATATAGTCAGTCACATGGGATGGGAAGGTAGGAAAGAAGAATATCGTAGAACTTGGGACAAAGAACCCTTTGTGTGTCGGACGGTCCACATGCTTTTGTTTTTTTTGGAGTGCACAAGAATTTTAATAAGGATAACATGAATCGTGAGATGTTAATAGCATCATTAGATTAGATTCTTTCCCTCTTTCTTTCTCTCAAAGAGAAAAAGATGTTCTTGTCTACACAAAATCGATTTTTGATCATCATATGGGCCAAACAGATTCTCAGCGTACACGACCCACATCGCCGATGCATGGAACACCTTATAGTTCCATCCTTTTCATTTACCTACTGCAATCATGAGGACGACAACAAATGGAGCCCACATAGATTATCTACTTAGATGGAGCTCTTTTCTCTCTTTACGCACTTTTGTCTTTTTGGGTGAAAGGTGGCACTAGGCCATAGGACGGATGAAATGGGTAATCCGCCGCGCCAGTTCTAATGATTTGGGTTTGGCAACTCATAAATCAGGTTTAGGTTTTATTCAATCCGACCCTAACCTATCCTGCTCATGGTATCAAGGATCGGATCGATGCGGTCCGCACTAAGATCGGTTACGAACAATTCAATTCTAAGCCATGATACAATTATGGTATCAAACGGCTTTGGATCGGACCGGTCCAACAGGTACCGCTACGGACCGACCGGTACAACTAATACTAGTACAGATCGGTCGGTACAACCAATCCAGTGACCGGTACAATCGGACTAACTGAACCAAAGTTTTTTTTTTTGTTGTTTTTTTAATTTATAAAAAAACGGTCCAATAGGTATCGACCTCGACCGGTCCGGTCCCGACCAATACAACCAGTCCAACAATCGATACCGCATTCCGACGACTGGTCCAATCCCAAATTTTTCTTTTAATGGACGATCCAACTTTTGCATCGAATCCAAACTGGATGGTACCGGTCGGTATTACTGGTCTAGATTGGGATCGACCGAGGCTACTCCGATCCATCTCGAGACTTAAAATCTTGGTCCTGCTGCAACTATACTAATTTTATAAAGATTTTATACAAATATGCATCTATATAAATAAAATCATATCTTTAACTTAAAAGTAATAATCATTTATAATGTTTCTAATTGGGTCAAACCCACCCTATCCTGATACCGACCCGATTGGGTTAGGAGTTGGTTTGGTATAGAAGGACAACTGCCTTCATCGTATAATGGGAGCTGGCTCGACGGTTTGCCTCCAGAAGAGATGTCGTGTGTCGCTTGAGTTGTCTTTATGCCACGCTCGCTGGTCTCCTTTGTAGCTACACTCTCCAAAGACTTAAGGTGGTAAGTAGATGGGTGTGTGTTACTAGCTATGTGCCAGGTGGGCGGTCGCTTCGCATCCTCTACAACGAACTAATTACAACGATCCATACAGCGTCGTTGAATCGCTGCCACGTGCACAAGCGGAGTTAACGGCAAACATTAACTTAACGGTGTCAAATATAAAAAAAAAAACTTAATAATAACAATTTTTTTTTTCACATTTCAAATTTTTTTTATTAGGTTTTAGAAATCGCGCCCTTTCCTATCTCTCGTTCTTCTCTCTTCTCCTCTCACAAACGATTTCTTCTCTCATTCTTCTCTTTCTTTTGATCTGTACTCTCCTTGAGGTTTGTTTTTGTATTTGTTCTTCTGTCATTCTATTTATTCTTCCTACCCTCTCGCTCGGTCGATCTCTACTCTCCTTATCTCTTTGCAATTCGGTTAACACGTCAAATTTGCAAGAATAGGTATGAAAATTTATTCTTCCTACCTTCTCGCTCGGTCGATCTCTACTCTCCTTATCTCTTTGCAATTCGGTTAACAAGTCAAATTTGCAAGAGCATGTATGAAAATTTGTAATGTTTTCTTAATTGTTACTTGATCTAGAGAAATGAATGATTGATGTTTGTTAAATTGCCACCAAGACAAAGGTATTGTGCATTAAGCCATGGGTACCCCCATTTAACTTTGGGTACCATGTACGTTAACGCACGGGGTACCCAATGCTAAAATGGGGGTACCCAAGGCAATTCACAGGGTACCCAAGGCTTAATGCACAAGGTACCCATGGCTTAATGTCACGACCCGAATCCCCAGAGTATAACACGTGTACACACATGTGCATAAACTGGTATTCCAAGCCGTGACTCTCACTCTCAATCACCCAACCGATTATCCTCTAAACATCTATGAGAGTGGTAACACCATAATCACCTAATAACTGAGCAAAAAGTAAATAATATACGGCAGCGGAATTAATTTCGGATCACAAGATAAATATATACATCTTAAACCATGCATCAAACATAAAGATGCACAAAATTTCATTTACATCATTTAC
>JAUPMG010113489.1:0-11947 GCA_031762675.1 Pachysandra terminalis | reverse complement strand
GAAGGGTTCTCTTGGTATTTACAAGTTTGCCATCAAAATGCAAAACTCATTCCTAAAATCTAGAAACAGGTTTGGACTTGATTCTAATGTCACGTATATTTTTCAAAACTCAACCCGAAAAACTCATTCCAAGACTTGCTAACCAAACGCTCAATTTTTTTGTCAAAACTCATTCTAGGACTTGGAATGAGTTTCAAGCCCCTGAATGAGTTCTGAAAATGGGAGCCAAACGATATTAATTTTGGATTTCTCTACCTTAACAATGCTTGAGATCACCCACACGTTCTTTGACATGCTTATTATATTTTATTGGGTTGGACCAAGCTTAAGAGCAACTACGAAGATGATTAAATACTTATTAATTTTGGATTTCTCTACCTTAACAATGCTTGAGATCACCCACACGTTCTTTGACATGCTTAGCACATTCAAACCCACAAACAATAATCTATCTTGTTTTTTTTTCATAATCATGTTTTCTCCTCATTGTTTGTATTTATTTATTAAATTGAGTAGTTATAAATTTTTTTTTATTTAAATTCTTTAATTATGTACATTTAAAAGTAATAACTAGTAAAAAATAATAAACAGAGAGAGAGAGAGAGACAACTCATAACGTTTGTTTGTTACCATGTAAATAAATATTCATAACAGCCAAACACGTCCCTACCTACACTCCCGGCTTTCCTATAATTCTGGAACCCCCGCTAAAACCGTCGATTTTCCCAAAGCAACACACCAGAGAAAACCCCGCCAAAACTTCTCTCCGAAAACCCACAAATCGATTCTGATTCATATATTGTTTTCCATTTTTAGATTCTTTCTAGATGCATACAGCCTGTGATTGATAATCTCACATCTGTTTTCCATTTCTCTAGAAAATTTTAAAATTCCATCTCTCCCTCTGTGTGGTTGGCTGTCTGTCTGTCTGTCTTTCTTTCTTTGTTAGAAGATTTTCTTCGCCGTAGAACGAATGTCGGAATAACAAAACGCCAAGTTCTCTCCTTATATAAACCCAACCTCTACCCATAAAACTCTCTCATCCTCTCTTTCTTTCTTTCCATAACAGAGAAAGAAAAATAATACGACTAGTAAAGAGAGAAAGAGAGAGGTTTGTTTTTGTTCATTCCAAGGTCCAAACAATGGGAGGATGTGCAACCAAGCCAAAGGGTGATGATTTGGATTCTGCATCTCCGGCTCCATTGTCTACAAAGGAGGATTCTGTAACGGTGGTTGAAGAGAAGGAGATAGGAGATGTGAAGGGAGTTAAAGAAGAACCCAAGGTCGAAGCAGCTGATGACAAAGGGAAGAAGAGCGGTGGTGATGATAAGGTAGACGAGCAAGAGATTAAGCCCCGTTCTCTCGGTCATTTCTTAGAGGAGGTAATCATATTTCTTAAATTTTAATCTTTTTTTTTTAATGGAATCAATTAAGTACAGGTTTATATCATTGAAATGATTTATATTGATTTGATGAATTTTACAATTTTTTTTTCTGGTTAATTTCCTGCATGGGTTTATGATTGTGGATTTTAGATCTGTTCTGTGTTCTGTTCTTTAATTGATTCTATAAGTTCAAGATGTAATAGGTCTTTGAATACGGTGAAATTCTTCTTTTAATACGTGTATATGGTGAATTAGATTGAAACATTTGACATTTTTGGTTATATTCTTTATAGTTTAAATCATGATTTAGCATCTGATTTAGTAAAAAGAACATGTTTTAATCTGTCTGGATTCCCACCTTTTTTCTGTCTTTGATTCTAAAATGCATCATTCAAGAAGATTCTCTCTCTAAAACATTTCTTGCTGATTTAATTTGATCAATGAGCTCTCTTATATGTGTGGTTCATCAAATGGTAAACCCAGATGCAGAGATTACACAATCACATTTCCTGCTCATGTACAATATGAGTTACATTATATGAATCTTATGGATGTTCCACAAAAAGTACTTCAATCACTGAACAATTAGAACTATTGAATTGGTTGTTTTAGTTGATACACTAGTCACTTGACTGCTGCATTTCTGTGCTATCTGTGTATAGATGCAACTTTTTTATTTGTAAGCCTGTTGATGCAACAAAATTCTGATGTCTTAACCATTTCTCTTTTACAGAATGAAGAAGGGAAAGTATCAACAGAAGAAGATAAAACGATCCAAACAGAAGAAGTTCTACAGGATCCTTTAAAAGACAAAGTGGAACAACAAGAACAGAAGACAGAGAATGCTACCAACGCATCAAGCACTACCGCTGCTCCAGAAACAGAAAAAGCGAAAAACCCAGTTGAAGAACTACCCACCCCTGTTGTCGCTGTTGCTACTGAAACAGTTGAAACCAAGAAATCAACTGAACCTGCATCAGCCAGTGAGACTGTCAAACTTGAAAACTCTGATAAAAAGAAAATTGAAGAAGTAAAAGGAAGTACCATAGAGGATGCCAAAGTAACAGTGGAGTCCCAAAACATTGATCTGAGACAAGTGGAACCAGTTTTGCCAGTGAATTCTTCAGCGATGGTTTCTGGCAAAGCTGAAGAAACAAAGTAAAGATGGGAATCGAAAATATCAAGGGTTCTTCTTTGCAGATACTATTATTTGAATGGATTATTTCTATTGTTTCTATAGTATAGGAATGTTCTTCCGTTCTTCGTTTTCTATATTTTTGAATTAAGTGGAGATAAATGGTCTTATTAGATGAATTGTTTCAGATTATGCTTGTCTATCTGTTCTTTGTAAACTTTATATTTCTTCTTCAAAAATCCATAAACATTTGGTTGTCTCCCACTGTGGTTAAGTTCTTGTCGCTTTAGCCTTTTGATAGACATGCTTGATTACAACTGTATGTACCATATCTGAGGACTAGAAGAAATGACTATACATTTCGACGGTTTAATATATTTTCT
This sequence comes from Pachysandra terminalis, assembly GCA_031762675.1. NCBI lineage: Eukaryota > Viridiplantae > Streptophyta > Magnoliopsida > Buxales > Buxaceae > Pachysandra > Pachysandra terminalis. The sequence goes on along the minus strand of JAUPMG010113489.1, from coordinate 9,044 downwards.
TTGTAATTTCGATGGTTGATACTCTGAATTTAGCATTGCGATGCTTACCATATAAAAGTTGTTGTTACTCAATGATTCTTAAATGCTTAGATGATCGGTTCATGTCAACCACTCTTCAGGTGTTACAAAATGATTGTTACATAAGATGCCAATGCAAGTGCATGTTAAATTTGAATCTATCTAGTGCATCGATTTTGGCAGATGATGTTGATCGTGCTAGATGTTAGGTAGTAGTAGGGTATATATGAAACTACATACAGTTGTTAATGTCAACCCACTGTTGAAGAAGATGACATTGAATCAGTAAAAATCCCTTTTGATGAGTTGGCATGACATGAAATGCTGCACCAGCCATCAGAATTAACAAACAAATTAACGCCGCCTTTCATTTGGTGAGTAGTTTGTTTCATGGCGGTTGTGTTGAAACACTAACAACTAGGTATTCTGAATTGCGAGTTTAGTTAGTAGGAAGGATCTGATTTAAGGAAGGTGTGTAGGGAGGGAAAAGTGCTAGGGAGTGTAAATTCTTGAAGAACCGACAACTCAAGATTGCTTAGGCCATACCATGCGGGGATTTAATGATCATTGAGCTACCTTTAAATTGATACCTACTTAAAATTCTGATCTAAGATTGTTTAATATTGCTAATATATGTAAGGAATACACAATTTGAAAAGTGACTAGCATGTTTAGGCCATGAAATAGTAATCATTCAACTAGATTGTGATGGGGTATTGATAACACTTTTCTCTGTTTTAATAGCTTCAGAGGGAAAGCATCTCTCTCTCTCTCTCTCTCTCTCTCTCTCTCTCTCTTAAAGTATATCCTACATGTACTAAGATGTAAGGGAAATGCATGTGAAGTCTAGTACCTGACAGATTCTTATTTCTTTCTGTTGAACATCCATCTATAATGAAGAGAGATTCCCTTTTATTGTATGCTGAGCTGATATGTGTGATAGTGCATATCCACTCATCCTCCTTAGTGATTCTCAATAGTTCTGAAGTTACTGAAATGACTAATGGGTCGAACATTCACTTATTGAAGTAGCATTTCATCAAATTTTCAAATAAAATCTGTATTAGCCATCACTACACACTCATGCTTAGTTACTGGGACTCCATTATTTGATGGGGTCAGTAAAGGATTGATTGTAGCCACTGAAAATAGTTGTATTTAGCTGAGTTTATTCTTCATGCAAGAAAAATTGTTGCTGTTAGCTCTCTCTATAAATATTGGAGCATCACCATCTACAGAGCGCCAGGGGAGGCTCTAGTTTACACAACATGAAGGGTTTACTTAAACTTCCAATGGTCTTGGAGACCCATAGGCCTTATATTGCAATGATATTCATACAGTTTGTATATGCAGGCATGGCGTTGTTCTCAAAGGCAGCAATTGATAGAGGAATGAATCCTTTTGTGTTTGTTGTTTACAGGCAAGCCTTTGCTTCACTTGCCTTGGCTCCGTTTGCTTTGTTTATGGAAAGGTATTGAATGGCTTGCTACTTTCTTGTTCTGCCTCTCTTTTCCATGCTTTTCCTTCTTGTCGACTTATTATCAATTTTTCTTTTAATCTATAGGAATATGGCTCCTCCTCTATCATATAACTTATTATGCAGAATCTTTCTGGTTGCTTTATGTGGGTAAGTTACAATTGTTTATTTGTTTCTTTTCATTGAGCTCACTGTTCGTAACTCTGTGCCTTTCCAAACGCGAAATGATCTGAACCAACTATAAGAAATGGACAGGGAAGGTGCTAAGTCTTGTTGGGTCTACTCCACAAGCTAGCATATCCTTTCCTTTGTGAAAGAGTGACTGTAAAAGTATTCTTCATCCCTTGCTTTATCTGAAATAGAAAGGAGTGGAAAGAGGCCAAACCCCCTTACACTGAACTTACAGAAACAAGAATCTTAGTTTGATTTATTAACTTTATGGAGTTTTTCTATTATGCTAATTTCAGGATCACCTTAAGTTTGAACCTTTTCTATGTTGCTATCAATTACACTTCTGCAACATTTGCTGCAGCCAGCAGTAACTTAATTCCTGCCTTTACTTTTGTCATGGCTGTTGTATTGAGGTAAACAAGAAGAATGCTGTTTCTAACATTTTTGTACTCAATTTTCATATATATCGATAATTAAATGAATTCTTCCTCTTTCTATCTTCTCCCCCCCCTCTTTTTTTTTTTCATTCCATTGCGGACTATTTCAGGATGGAAAACATTTCTATGAAACATCTACATGGAATCGTCAAAGTGTTCGGTTCTGTGTTATGCGTTTCAGGGGCCTTGGTGTTTGCTTTTGTTAAGGGTCCTTCTATAAAGTTCACGAATTGGTATCCATCCATTCACAAGGAAGTTTCAGATCCATCTGTTATTAAATGTAGTTCGAAGATGCAGACGGTAAAAGGTTCTCTTATCATGCTTTCAGCAAATTCGGCTTTTTCATTGTGGCTTATTTTGCAGGTACTTTCCTTCCTGAACAATTGGATTCTGATTGTTGTTTACATATATATAAACGTGAAATATATATAGGCATGCATGAACAGATACTCATTCATGCAAGCAAATATGTGCAATGGTTTTTGAACAGACAATCCTCAGAATCTCTCTCTCTCTCTCTCTCTCTCTCTCTCTCTCTCTCTCTCATCTCAGGGTCCCATTATGGCCAGATATCCAGCTAAAGTACGTCTTACGACGCTGCAGTGCTTTTGTAGCTGTATTCAATCAGCTATTTTGGCTGTAATCTTCACGAGAAATCCATCTTCATGGAAGCTTGGTTGGGATGTTCACCTTCTTTCGGTGGCATATTGTGTATAATACTTAAATCCATTTAAACTTCAATTTTCTTTATAGAATGGATAAATTTTGGTCACTGTGTTCTGAAGAATTTCTGTGAAACCTTATAATTGCATTCTAGATTTGTGAAAGCATATACTACACTGGCTTTGTTTCAATTACCTTTGGATTTTAAATTTTCTTATTAGAACTTGTCCCTACATGCTATACTTAATCATTTATTAATCCTTTTTGATTACAAAACTTGTATCTGTGAAATAGATTTGGCTAGACTTATAGTAGCAAAATCTTGTGAGTAGCATATGGATGCTATGATTTTTTTTTTTTAATTTTTTTTTTTAAAGAGACAATGTTCAATTGCCTTTTGAATTTCGTGGATGAAAGTGTGGTAATGTACTTGTACTCGGTAAGAAAATCTAGTCAGCAATGAAGAGTGGTTGGTCTGAACTTGCATGTTGTTGTCAAGGTCTCATGGGCAGACAACAAAGATTCGAAGTCTAAAAATATCAAACAAGCAGAATCTCCTGAATTTTTATTGGATATGATTAGGATGATTTTGTTGCTGTAATCTTTTACCAATAATATCTCAACTGCATAACCTTTTAAATCAACTTTAGGCGCCAGAAAAACATATGCTCACACAGCACTATAGAGAAGTGGGGAATTTTTCTCCCATAAGAAATGGGCTAGATTTTTCGCTCATAAGGAGTCAGTTTAGTCCTCTGTCCATCACTGTTGTACTATTGGCCAGGTAGTGATCAGATGGGATCACTTTGTTCCACCACCTCAACAATCTTGCTGATAGATACAAATGTCTGATGAATTCATGTAAAATGCTTTTCTCCTTTTTTTTCCTCTTTCAAGTGCTTAAATGACTCTAAAATTGGAAGTTGAACTGATATTGCAGGGTGTGGTTGTCACTGGGATCACATATTGGTTGCAAGTTTGGTCCATAGAGAAGAAAGGTCCTGTTTTTACAGCCATGTTCACTCCATTATCACTTTTTATAACAGCCATCTTTTCAGCATTCTTGTGGAAGGAAACACTTCACTGGGGAAGGTCCATAGCTTTTATCTTTTCATTTATCTCCAATCAATTACTCTTACAGATCTGTGTACTTCTCCTTGGATCATTTACTGCATTCTTTTTTTTTTTTTTTTCTTTTACTTATCCGTCCAATTTTTCTAAAAATCTAGACCAGAAGTTTACCCATGTCTTTCTGTTGATCAGGGTCAAGAAATAATAATAAACACAGTAAAAATGATGATCAAACAATGCACACAGATATACTTGGTTCGGCGGCAAAGCCTAAGTCCACGGGAGAGAAGTTTCTACTATGTCAAAAACGAATTAGGGTTACAACTTATACTTCTATATGATCATATAGAGGCAAATCCCCAATATCCCCTTACTGTACCGTGGGGGGATCCATCCCCGCACCCCCTAACTCCATGGTACTGACCCACACACCGAGTTACCTTTGACCCAGGGAGGGACCTCTCCCTATGGTGCTCCGCTTCACTCTGCCCCATTGTGCCCCTCAGGTCCCTCCTCCTTGGATCTAGAGACTAGTGAATATGAACCATCCATTGTCTCTAACACTTTCCCACCTTGATTTGTATGGCATAAGATGGCTAATTAGGTGGTAGGTATTATGAAGAATTTGTATATCTGATTTTATTGTGTCAAGTACTACTGTTAAATGAACCTTTCATTTCATGAGGGCTATTTTTGTGTGGCAGTGCTGGTGGGGCTATATTGTTAGTGGGAGGTCTTTATAGTGTACTCTGGGGGAAGAAAAAGGAAGAGTGCACAAGTGAAAGGGATGAACAAAGACAGGAAGCTAAAGTGGAAACCATGGAGTGCATTACACATCAGTAAAATGATGGGATGGAATTGTACCAGGGACCTTGTCAAGGACACAGTATAGACCCTAGTCCCAACTCAGATGGCTCATTAGTAGTTCATTAAGTAAACAAATGATGCTTCTATGATGAACCTCAGCTTCATTGTTGTCAATTTGATCAGTTAGTATATCCACATGGCATATTAACTTGGTTTTTTACTGTTTCAACGCCAACTCCAAGGTTTTAAATTTCAATTTCGCCTGAGATTTCAACGGGGGTGGGGGGACAAAATTTCATCCAAATATCATCATATATCGCTGAAATGGTGGAATATCACCGAAACATTGCCCCCATATTTTGTGTCATCCGACTAGAAAATGACGATATTTTGCCGGCATGCTACAACATACCGGTGAAATTTAAAACCCTGATTACCGCATAATAGGTCTTAAGTAATAGTTTTGGGTGTACTTCCCGGGTATTTTGATCTGCTTAGCAATTAGTTTGTTATTTATAAATTTCATAAGGAGAAAAAAGTTAATTCTCTCTCCCTCCCTCCCTCTCTCTCTCTCTCTCCCTCCCTCCCTCCTCTCTCCCTCCCTCTCTCTCTCTCTCTGTTTCTCACACACACACAAACACACACACACACTACCTGCAGAGAGAATGTACAAAGTGATCAATTTAAATATTTCAATTAAAGGCTAATAATAAAGTGAAGATGATGGAGAATTGGAGATGCTATTACAGTCTTTACCCAAAAAAATAAAAAATATAGCTATTACAATATTCTGCTATTAGCAGAGGTTCAAGAAGATCAGTAACAGCCAACAAGATGAAGATCAGCTTAGTACTCAAAACAAGAGAGCAGATTACATTCAGCTGCATGTAATAGAAACCCCCCCTTTATAAAATTCAAATGCATATTGACCTTTACTGGTATAGTATCAAAAATAGCAAATTGAAGGTATCCATGCAAGTTCAGTAACTCTTAACATATCTTCAAAGTTTAAACTGAGACATCCAAGCCACAGAGAGTGATAATTAAATTGATATAATATGTTCCATAATAAAAATATTTTCTTGGATTATAAAAGAAGTCTGTTAGTGTAAATATTTGAAAACATAGTTCTTCAACCCAACTTTATAAACCTAACCCTTGGTGCTGTTGGGACTGCAGCAACAGGCAACACCAAGGAACCACAGTAAGAAGTACTACTGCAGTACCCCATCGATCACCAACAAAGGTAGATGAAGATCAGCTTAGTACTCAAAACATAATTAATAACACAGTCCCAAAACCCTGTTACCACAATCATCAGATTCTGGCACCACCACCAAATCAATTTCTACTTCAGACATGTGAATCTGAAAGCTGAAATACAAGACCTGGCAAACAAGAATCCCCATATATGGCTCTCTCCAATGGCTAGTTAATCATTCAATGGCATGTTTCTCTTAGAATTGTTTCAATCGAGCAACAAGAAAAACAACCAAATGCACAATAACACTGAACAGAAACCATAACTTAAATCTAATGAAGAACTAATTTATATTCAGAGCCACATTAAATCAATGAAATCTCTACCCAACTTTGGCTAAAAGCTAGAGTATCCCTTGAAACTCTAAAGCTCAATCTATTACTAGTCCAAATTAAAACAAAAGCCTAAATAACATCCAAGCAACTAATCGAAATACACACAAAATATGACTAGCTACCTAGTTCCGATATACAAAAATCAAATAAAAACCAGTACACACAAAGTAAAAAAAATTAAAAAAGAACATCTGTCACGAGTAGGTGGCACCTTGGGTCGATAAATGGCCAATTATGGTGTTTGGAGAATATTCGGGATATACATAAAGATGTAAATATGCGTAAAAATGCTCCTCCGCTTCTCTGTGTAATAAACGAACAATAGACAACAACCTTGTCTAAGTTTACTTTCCTACTACAGTCTTCCCAAGCTTCATAGACACCCCTGATTATAGCCTTAAAAAACAACATAAAATTTGCAGCCTACCATATAGCCTGTAAAAGATATCAAAGTTAATTTCATGAGATAAACACTCCATATACAATTAACAGATGAGTAATGGAATCCTTTTGAAAAATAAGACAAACAAACAATCATAGATGTTCATGAGGTTAAACCTGTGATTAGCACAGAGAAAAGCAAATCTGTTGGGACCTAAGTGTTTACATCAAGTAAACAGTGGGCTAACCCATGATAAAAGGCTGCACAAATACACCACAAGAAACATTTTTTTGAAGCTGTTCTCTGGCTTGGTTGCAACTGGTCACTGCAGCTAGAGCCAGACCACCATTCATAGAGCTACAAATGAGAATGGAACCTGTGTTATGTCCCATACATGGGATAGTGTTTTGATCTTCTCTTCTTGGATGCCACCATTGATCTTAACACTTGTGATACTGAGTAATAAGAAAAAAAGGGAGTAACACAGTTCTGCACTATCCTGAGATATGCAATTCAAACAGGCCTTAAGGTATCTATCAGTTATCGTAACGGCCAAGCATCCTCGATCCTCTTTTGAGCACGTCTGCTGAGGGAGCGGGCCATGAACAGCGAGCCTCTGTCCTAGGCCTCCAGTCCATAGTGTCCCTTGTTGCTATGTTGTATCGTGTGACCGTTACATATGGGATATCTACAATGTCCATCACATGTACTACAATGGAAACATGTCACATGCCCATTGTCTTCGATGGACAAAACCCCGTACAGCTGATCCGGGGGCATAAAATGAATAGGGAAATTGCGAAACATGGGAGTTACTATTCCGTTGCATCGCACCTTCATTAACTCACTCTATATACCATCCTAGTCTTCATATGTATTCTTAAATCTTCAATAACATCAAAATAGAGCTAGATTCGCTTGATCGACTGGGAGGTCCGGTGACCCTAGTATTAACTATATGTTAACCACATGCAGTGTTGCTGTACAATATCGCTACACGTGTCTATGTTTGAATGTAAGTGCGCGATGAAGTAGCGTTGACGTTGGGAAATTGCGCAACCTGGGAGTCAAAATTACAATAAATGCCCTTCTCTGCATAGAAAGCATCTGTCCCCATTGCTGTTGCTTGGGGCTGCCAGTCCTACACGTAGTGAGGCACCCGGACGTGTATTGGTCCTACGCAACCTGTCATCGTAGGTGAACCCTCTCCCCAACGGACTCTCTCTCTCTACTAGTTACTCGTGTTTGAAAACCCGGCACTGCAAGCGACTCGCTCTCTCTATTTATGTGGTTCATAAAGAGATCTGAAGAGAGTGCAACTCCAACAAAAACAAAAGCGAGAAATCGATGGAGAAGCTCTTTGATTCTTCTTCTTGCTTGTACTGATCTTTTTGACGTTTGTTTCTTTCTCTACTGCTACTGCTGCTGCTTTTGTTTGATAATATTACGTTGGTTGGGTCGATGGGTGGTGAATTCTGTGAGATTGTACATGGGTTGAAGCCTGCAATGGTAATGGTGATGGTTCAGATCGTTTTTGCAGGTGTAAATGTATTTTATAAGTTAGCTGCAAATGATGGAATGAGTCTCAGAGTTTTGGTGGCCTACAGATATCTATTTGCTCTTGCTTTTGTTGCTCCTCTTGCCTTCTTCTTGGAAAGGTGATTTGTTTTGTTTTTTGGTTTTATGGTTTTTTTTTTTTTTTTTTTAATTTAGGGTTTTACTGTATCGAAAGTTTATAATCAAAATCCATTAGAAAAGATTTAAGAAGATCACAAGCTTAAAAATTGGGATTAATGATATCTTAATCGTTCTTTCGTTATATTATTACGAGGATTTGATTTTCTTTTTTAATTTTTCTTAAAAAAAAAAAAAGAAAAACTAGATCATCGTTTAAATGATCATTCTTTCTATCTTTGATTTGTTACCTTTTAGATATTTTATTTATTTTTTTCTTCTATTCTGCAGGAAAAGAAGGCCAAAGTTGACGTGGATGGTTGTTTTCCAAGCATTTTTATGTGGATTATTTGGGTAAGTGACTCTAATATATATGAACAGGTTTCCCATCAAAATAAGATCAAAACATTTCTAGGGTTTTATGTGTGTGTGTGTGTGTGTGTGTGAGAGAGAGAGAGAGAGAGAGAGAGAGAGAGAAGAAATTATAACTTTTTCATCTTAGACTATTTCAACTGTAATCCTGAAACCCTAGCATGCATTTGTAGTTGCAGAAGAACCACCTGTACATCACCACACCAACAGCTCAATGTCTTCTTTTCTTGGTTTCTTCTTTAAATGCTAAGCTTTTCTGGTCACAAGTCTTAATGAGCATTTGCATTACGTGACTCTTTCTCTTTTTTAGATGAGAAACCCCACGAAATTAATATCACATTTACAGACACAAACACACACACACACACACACACAT